>QAXK01002772.1:0-13666 GCA_004335735.1 Chlorella sp. KRBP | reverse complement strand
GTGGTTGGTGGGCTCATCCAGGATGAGGAGGTCGGGGTTGCCCAGCAGTGCAGCAGCAAGTGACAGCCGGCGGCGCTGACCCCCAGACAAGGTTGACACCTGGTGCAGCAGCAACAGCAGCCCACAGCACAGGCACTAATGGAGGTGACCTGTCACAGCCGGGCCAGCTACAGCCTGATGCCTGCGGCACAACCAGCCCAACACAGATACTATCTGGTACAAGACAAAGACAGTTTCTCTTCTGAATGGGTGCCCTACAGCGAGCACTATCTCACTGAGCAGCTAGCTACAGCTTGATGTTGAAGCACACAACCACGCCCAAGCCAAACAAGCTCAGTGTGCGTCCTGTACTGCCAACTGGTGTGCTGTGTGACAGGCCGCTACTGTTGGTGTGTTGCGTCAGGTGCATGTACCTTGGCATCCGGGTTGTGCAGCCCCACTGCCTCCAGCTTCTGGCGCGCATCACTGTCCACCTAGAGCACACATCTGGGGGCGTCAGGCTGAGGCGCACATTACACAGGCTGCAGGGGCAGCTGACTGGTCACTGGTCCCAGGCGCCAGCCTGTCAAGTGTCGTGCTGATAAGAGAGATGCACCAGGAACACGCAATGCCCACATGCTGCAACATGACAATGAATGACACGAATCAGCTGACGGCCAGGCAGAGCTGTACTGCTGCTAGCGGCATTGTGAGCTGCTGCAAGCAGCAGCATGCGCCACCCGCCTGCCCCACCTGCCAAGCGTCATGTGTGTGCATGGCCTCGATGGCTGCCTCAAGCCTGGGTGTGATGCCCCCATTGGCCGCCGACAGCGCTGATTGGTATTCCTGGGGAATAAATAAGAAGGTGTGGCATGGGCATGGTATGAGCGGTGGCACATAAGTTGTGCCAGCATGGAGCGTCCCAGTCATGGCCATGTGTGCTGCTGCCTGAGCAGCTCAATTGCTAGCATGCCTGGCCCAGCAACCATCTGGAGTCCACGGGTGCACATGGCTTGGTATACTGCCCACATGTCCAGGCATCCGCAACTGCATCTGCCAGACACGGCAATTCGGTCAGAGCGCATGTGCAGACTGTGCAGCCTGCTGCCATACGCAGACTACCCATGAACTCCTGTCCTGCCTCTTGATGCTGCTGCATGTGCTGTCCTGCTCTGCCTCGAGGGCGTGCCTGTTGCGTGCATTCCCACCTGCACAACTGTTGCCACCTGGCTGTCACTCTTGAGCACAGCCTGCAGCACAGTCATGTCGCCATGCTCTGCTGCCTGCTCCAACTGCAGCAGGTCACTCTGAGGCAGGTAACCCACCAGTGCACCCTGGCAGCACCAACACCACCACCACCACCACCACCACCACCACCAGCAGCAGCAGCAGCAGCAAGCAGAAGCACGGCAAGATCAGCAGAGACACCATGACATACTCCAAACTAGGGCATCACACTTGACGTACGCCACGGATTCATGCATCACGCGGACACAGCGGCAATACATTTGCCGACACATGCACATGCGGGGTACCTGTGCTGCTGCTGAAGACATGTACATGTGCCTGCACAGCTGATAACGGGCACTCCAAGTGACACCAATGCAGGACATCCTGCTGGCATCACGAGCCCTGCACCTGACAGCATGCGGCACAGAGCTGCGCTGCTGCTGCTAGGATTAGGGCTGCTGTTGCTACCCGCTAGGTGCCCCAAACCTCCCTCCAGGCCCCCTGCTGTCATGTGGTGGCGCACCTCCTTGCGTGACACAGTGCCTGCATCATGCTGCGCCCGCTTGCCCAGGATCTTGAGCAGGGTGCTCTTGCCTGCACCATTGGGGCCCACGATGGCCAGCTTGCTGCCCGCACTGCATGGCACACACGCGCGATCACATGACAATTAAGGTGTGTGTTGGTCTTGAAGGGGTGTCCACCCCCTCTGTCCACCCCCAGAGGCAACATCCACATCTCTGAGGTGACTGAAGAGTCAGATGCAGCGCAGCAGTCCCAAGGTCATGGAAACACAGCAGAGGCGCTGCACAGCTGGCAGGCTCTGCCTCTGCCTCTGTTGCTGGATGAAGGGACCTGCTGCTGCTGCTGCTGCTGCTCATGCTGAAAAGTACAGCAACTGTTGCTCTACTTTCCATGCCACCTTGCAGGACAACATGCCATGTCACATGCTGTCCCTGAGTGCCGACAGGATGAGTCACTCACACGACAGTGAAAGTCAGGTTGCCTGCAAGGCAAACAAAGGGCAGCACAGAGTGTCAAGACAGCCAGCACCCAAGCCTTGCTGGCAGTCCACGCCTGCTGCTTCACTGCAAAAAATGCAGGCCAGCCTTGCAGGTTGTGCCTGCACAGTTGTGCTGGAGCTCCTATCTCTGTCAGCCATATGAGTACATCTGTGCTGACCCATACTCATTGCAACTGCTGGCACCACCAGTACCAATAGAAGTCCTTTGCGTTGCATGCAGCGGTACTGTTCTGCAGATGCATATGTGTGTTCCAGCCTGTTGTGTGCTCTGGGGCTGGCTGCCAGGGGCTCCGCTGTGTCCCACAGGCACGCCTGTACAAACCGACACATGCCCATAGAGCCAACTCACCAAACAGCTGCTTCTCTCCATCGTATGTCTTGCTGATGCCCTCAGCCACCAGCAGCACATCTCCAGGCTTGGCCTTCACCACATGCCCACACCGCCCCTGGCCAGCCTGCTGCTGTGGCCTGCGCCTTGATGCTTTGAAAGGTGGTGTATGAAGACCTGATATCCCGTGGGAGCAGCAGTGGAGATCAGGAGGCATGTCAGGTAGAATGAAAAGTGACTGGCTGGGAGCAGCAGCAGCAGCAGTAGCGGCAGGATTGGTGCATGGAGCGGACGACAACAGCTGACAAGAGGCTGTAAGATACCTGCGATGCTACCTCTATGTAAAAGCCGCTGTGAGTTTTGCAGAGCGTGTTGAGAGTGCATTGGGAGCGGATTGCTGTTGTCGATCAGTGTCACCCAAGCGCTGCACCTACTCCAATCATGAATGCTTCCGACTTCAGACTAAGCAAACCATACCAGCCAATAAGCACATGCCAGCGCATGCTTCAGGGTACTTTCGGGACGCTTTTTGTTTCCATGAACATGCACGTGTCTCCAAGCGAAGCACTGCATGGCTTGCCCTGCAATAGAGTCTTAGCTGAGCTGCAAAGTTTGGGGTCCACCGTGCAAGGAACTGTTGTGTTTACGCAGTGTATCTACCTGTGAGAACTGAAGGCAAGGCATGATGAGCAATCAAGGGTGTACCTTCACGTGATGACGAGCGCCTGAGTTTGTCTGAGGCTACCAAAACGGAAAATACAGGTCTGGAGAGCATCCTACACCGAAGCTGGCATGCCTCTGAGGTGGGTTGCGTAGTACCAGTCACTGATACTGAGTGTGGTGTTGGGGCCTGCAGCTGCAATGCCCCCACACGAGGGCATTGCAGCCCCTGCCGCATGGGCCAGCTGTTCGACCTGCTCGCTGCAACGGGGCAGAGGAACATCAGAAACCCAGCCACAGTTCTGGTGCATCCGCATTGGCATCTTGTGCGTGTGCAAGCCAGGTGCGCTGTCACATGTGCACAGATCATGTATGCATTGTGTCTTGGGTCTCAAGCTCACAGCCGCCTAATAGTGAGTGCTACTATCAGGTCACGAAAGACAGGTAGCTCCTGACTGTGCCCAGACACAAGGTCTGTCAACAAGATCCTGTGCACGCTGCACAGGAGCCTGCCATGGTTGCAGCAGCTGCCTGTCTGCTTGCAACCTTGGACGCACTACCAGCGGATGCATGCCATTCATGATTGCGCTGAGCTCTATTCACCGATCCCTCACTACACCAAGTCCCATTCCCCGTGCTGGAACCGTGAGTCGGGTCGTCCGTTGAGTGTCACGCGCAGCGTCGCTGTCATGCACTACAGTCACTGTCGCCATTGGACCGGTGCGAATGGCATGCGCTACAAGCACAGTGATCAAAACTTCTGGTACCATCTCAAGGAGACTTTGGGTGCATAAGCATGTTGCATGCTGTAGCAACGCATATTGGGTAATGCTGACAGGGTGTTGCTGCTCGGGCAGTGGAATTTTACGCAAGCCCGGCAGCAAGTACACGCGGCATGAAGCTATATCAAGACAGTTTATCGACTGCCAGAACCTGAACCACTGCGTGCTTTGGCAGCAGTATCCCCTCCCTCTGACTCTGTAGTCAGCTTCACGGCTCATCATTTGTTCTCAGCTCCTGAATTGCGCCAGTCAATCAGAATGGGTTGTGCTTTCTCAAAGGTGGACAGGGGTCCCCCGCCAGACAGTCTGCTTTACTGTCGTCTGCCAGAGGGCGTGCACAGTCATATGTTGGAGCATGTCGACCTCAAGAAGCTGACAAAGCTTATCAAGACCGGACGTCTAGCCCCGTTGTATCCTCATGAGCTGGCGCAGCAAGACGTTTCAGAGGTAAGCCGGGCGTGATTGGCGCCCTGGCATGCTGGTGGGTCTGCTGCTGAGTCAGGTAGCCCCTCCATGGGCAGGCTGGCCCCCATCTGTTATAGGGACATACTTCAGGATGCTTCCAACTGTCATGAGGACAGCTTGGTATGGTAGTAGGCCCACTTGGGGTTGGTGTACTGCTCAAGTCTCCTGTTGCTTGCATCTGCAATGCAGTTCACTCACACGACCGTCTCAAGTGCACAGCATCAAGCTTTCGGGCAGCACAGCATGCATTAGCTCGTTTAAAGCAACAACTGATGCCGTACCTGTCCTGACATGCATCATTCGTACATGTCATTGCTGCAGGATTGCCCCATCTGCACTGTGTCCTATCCCAGCATGAACACAGCCTCGTGCTGCTCAGCCCGCGTGTGCACCGAATGCTTCGTGCACCACCAGACAGCCAGCGACCCCCCTGGCAAAGCACAGTGCCCTTTCTGCAAAAGCACACCGTTTGCAGTGCGGGTGAGTCATGCGCCTTCCACCACTTGACACGGTGCGCGGCAGGCCAGCTGGTATCAGCAACCATCATCAGCACTTGCTTGCGGTTCGGCCAAGAGCCTCGGTGGGCAGCACTTCACACCTTCAGAGCTGCCTGAACGTCCTTCATTGCCTGATGTGTCATGTACCACTGTGTATGTATCAAGTGTGCCCCCCTTCACACAATCTTGCTGGTGTTGCTGCTGTTGTGTGTCACCACAGTACCTGGGCAGCAAGCCCCAGGAGCAGCTGCAGCAGGAGCGGCTGGAGGAGCAGCGATGGAAGCAAGCCAGGCAGAGGTCGCAGCGCCAGCAGGTGTGCGGGGGCATGGCTGGGGGGTCATCAGCCCTGAGGGTCTCCCGCTGCGCATGCGATGTGTGCCACCTGCTGTGCTTCTTCTGTATGGCCCCCACATCAACCCGCCACCAGGCGCACAGCAGCAGCCAGAGATACAGTGCAAGTGCACAACACTCAGGGGTCGTATTCAATGTTGATGCGCAGCCCTGTGTCGCTCTGCCTGCGTGTGCCTGCGTGCAGGACTGTCCCCTCACTGTCGCTGACAACCCAGCTGGTGCATCCAGCACATCACCCCACACAACACAGCAGCAGCAGCATCGCCGGCAGCACAGTTGGCTCGACCATCTGTCCAGTCCCAGTCGTGCCGCTGGCAGCGGCAGCAGCAGGACGGTTGAAGCCATCAACGTGTTTGCAGGCTACCACCTCAGGTAGGGACTGGAGCGTATGTGTTGACAGAAGGTGGTTGTTTGGGGTGTGTGGCACACCAGGGAGTGGGGTGTGCATACTTCACAACCAGGAGCTGCTAGTTGCTTGATCCACCGGCCAGCAGATGAATACGAAGTGACAGGCTTGAAGCCACAGGCAGTGGCCTGCGCTACGTGACACACTTGAAGGGAGGAGGGTGCGCAGGAACCACCTGGGCCTTGTACAGCACTGGCAGTGAGGCATGCTTTCAACCCCAAGTGCACACTGCCCTGCTGCCTGTTTCCTGCAACAGGAGCAGCAGCAGCTCTGGTGGGGCTGGCCCTGATGACACAGGGGTCCTGTTTGACACCTCAGCAGCAGCAGCGGAGGGGGAAGAGGAGGATGACTCGTCCTCTGAATTCTCCGAGACAGCATCTGTAGCAGCAGCAGTGGAGGCTGCACTTGCAGCTGCAGCAGCAGAGGCAGCAGCAGCATCGGAGGATTCAGAGCATGCTGAGCCGGGCGTAGCAGCTGGGGGCCTCGGCCTGCAGCAGCAGCTGCAGGAGCAGCAGCAGCAGGAGCAGGCATACCTTGCACACAATGTGTTGGAGCTGCAGATGCAACAGCTGGATGAGCTGCAGCAGCTGCATGAGGCTGGCCTGTTGCCTGGCTATGCTGCTGCAGAGCTGTCAGGGCTGCACCTGGACGAACTGGACGAGATATTGGTGAGAAGGAGCAGGGCACTGCACCAGCACTGACGGCACAGCAGGCACAGGGGGTGGGCCATTCCCTTCTTTGCTTAGGTGGATTGCGGGTCTCCTGCATGGTTCCTCAGGCAGGCTCCAGTGGCATGCGCTTGGTGTGCACAGTCACTGTCAACTCTCAGTGCTCAAACTCATGTTCTTAACATTCACACATCAACGAGTGGCAAGCACAAACCTCGACCTTGCTCATGTCTTGCTTTGCCATTGCTGCAGTTGGAGCAAGCCGTCATGGAGTCCCTGCAGGCGGCTGCTGCAGGCCCAGACTGCAGCTGACACACGCGCCTGTGCTGCGCGTCTGCAAGGAGGCCAGGGCCGCTGCCCCAGCAACTCCAGGGCCCTACTGCACAGCCTGACGCCCAGCACCAGCACTAGCTGGCAGCACTTGCGGTTGTCGGCAGCAACAGCTGTCGTGCGGGTCCCTGCAACAGCACCAGCAGCAGCCGGCAGCAGGAGTGTCAGGTGGAAGCACAGCAGCAGCTCACTCCTGCGACCTGTGTGGCTGCACTGCAGCTTTCCGCATTCAAACCCAATCTCCTGCTTCTGTAGTGGACTTTGTACTGTTGGGGGTATCATCTCCCTGTCTGAGAGGCTCTTGGGTGCGCGTGTGTGTGTGTGTGCTATGACATGGCAGCAGCAGAGGGCTATTCTTTGATGATGTTGCAATTGCAACTGCGACACGGCAGCATCAAGGGGTGCACCCGCAGCTGTCGGCGACGGCCTCATCTGTGCAAGCATGAGGTTGCAGGAGTCTGCATGTTGCTGCCCTGCCAGTGACCTAGTCGACTGCAGGTCTGCATGAGCGGCTTGCTGCTTAAGTGATGCTGTTCCTTGTATGTCTGTATGGTCATGATTTGGTCGCCAGGTTTGTCCTTCATGCTGTGTGTATCATATGTTTGCAAGGATTTTGAGCACACTTAGGCTTCCACCTGAGAGCGCCACATGGCAGTGGTGCTGGTTGACGGATGCTGTACTTCCTAGACGCCTCACTGAGGCATATTGTCACATAGCAATTGTATGGTGAGGGTTGCCATCAGGTCATCATGCAGCTGCATGCATTTGAGTGTGTAGGGGGGGTTCGTACATATGCAAGTGTCAATGCAGACATGCCTGGTCACTGTCGCTCGTATGCGTTGCACAGGCTTGCACGCAGGTGCAAGGTGTGACGTCTGACTGAGTAGTATGCATGGTGCCTGCTGTGCTCATCACACACTACATATGTTGCCGCACAACTGGCTGTTCGGCAGCCAGCTGTGGAATGTGCAGAATTACGTCAACTCTGTGTGCATCTTTGCCGATCAGTGCAGTGGCTTTGTGCATTCTCGTGACTGCAACATGGGGCCTTGCTGTTGTGAAGTGTGGCACCAGTGCAACAGTACTGTGAGAACGGGGTTTTCGTCGGGTGGCGTCGACTGGGCGTCGCAGGCGTCGGGTGGGCGTCGTGTAGGCGTCGGACAGGAGGGGTCGCGACGCCCAGTCGACGCCTAGTCGTGTAACCGTCGTTTTGCCATCGGCTGACCGTCGCCCACACCACTGCCCGACGGGCATCCGACATGGGTCGACCGAAGGTCGCCCTGGCGTCGCTGTCATGCTGCTGCTGGGAGGCCACTTGTGGCCATGGAGACATGCACGCTCTGAGAAACAATGTTGTACGTGCTAGTATGCTCGACGCTTGCTACGATGACGCCGTAAACTGCTTGAGGGCTTGCTGCCGTTGCGTGATAACACTTTCAACTGCCAAGAGGCCGAAGCACGAGCATTACAGGTGCCCTTTCTCGACTAAAAACACTCAAACAAGACATATGTTGACACTTGCAACCTGTCATCTCGCGGCTAGCATTGCAGCACCCGAAGCGACTGTTTTGGCGCTGTCTTACTCCGGAAGCTTTCCACAAGGGTTGCAAGCCAAGAAAAGATAGAAAACGTCTTTCTTCATCGCCATATAAGGCTTTGGTTGGTTCTCAGCACGTTTATGCATAAGACTAACCACAACAGGAGCTTGCAGGCTTTGCAGAATGCCACAGCAGCAGCAGGCAGAGCTGTTGTACACACAACCCCTTCACCGTGGTGCTTCATCCAGAGGCCTTTCGACCGTGCTGCTAAAATACACTTCAAAAGAGTCTTTCAGCCCAGAAGAGGCAAGCAGTTGATCAAAGGGCACTATTGACATACATGCATCATCAACAATAGCAGCAGGCGGTTTGCGCTGGGCACCAGGGTGTGCTCTCCTGAGATGGCCTTGCTGCCTCACTTATGCGACAAGCTCCAGCACTGCATCAACCAACCAATCCTGGCAACAACATGATGATGGTAAGCTGCACTTGCACTTGCAGAACAGGTCGTCCAGCACAGCCCAGGCACCATGTCAGCACCAGCATGCAGCAGCCATGCCATGCGAACAGACTGTCTTATTGACACACGAAAGCCCAGCACAGCATAAAAGCATGCCATAGAAGGGTTGCTCAGTGCAGCTCTTTGCATGAACAGATCACTAGTACAGTTGCTTGCAGCAGATCACCCCCAGCACATGAAGCTGAGCAGGCATCAACAGGCTCACCATGATGCCAGCTTGCACTGCAGCTGGCAGCAGGACAACATCAGGAGGTCATGCACTGTCACAGCACGGTGCCAGCACGGTGCTCTGTGAGGTCATGAGACTGTCTTCAAGACAAGTTGCTGTTTGTACATGCAGACAAGACACAGTGGCCACTATGTGGCACAACCAACATGTACAGTAGAGGGTTTCCACAGTGCAAGTGGCACTTGCATGTGTGGGAATGTTTGCCGCTGGTGGTGGAAAACATGGCAGGTGAGCAGCAGCAGCAGCTGTGCTGGACAGACAGCTTACAAACCGTAGCTGCTAGCCTAGCAATGCATGGCTCAGCTCTTCCATGGCCACTATGCATGCCTGTTAGTAGTACTGCCATGATGGTGTGTGCAAGGCCAGCATGTAGCAGTGCACAGAATGTCCCACATAGTCGCCAGCTCAAGCACCTGCACTTTGCTGACAGTGCGCTGCATGCCTGCCTGCCTGCCATGGTGCCAGGGCCTGCCGAGATACCATCGGTCAGATGCATAGGAGACCTGAAACTTTCAATGATCTGCAACGTTACCACTTAGGGAGGATTGCAGCAGACGACAACCAAGGCTGCCATGTTGGCCCTTCTCTTGGCGACAATTTCCGGTTTGGACTAGATACTGCCTTATGTTTGACCCAACCGTGATGAAGCTGCTGCTGGAGGGTTCATCGACGCTGCCTCCAAACTGCTGACTGGCTGTCTGCTGGGGTGTTACGTGCCAAAGTTGCCGCGCTGCAGCGACCAGTTTGGAAGCAACATCATTACTGCCATCAGCGCAAGTTCCTCATGGGCTTTGTGCGGGTTGTTGCGTAACTGTCAGCAGTATTCTGGCTGGCGGTGAGGTTTTGTGTTTTGCTGTGCATTCACTGCTGATGCAGGCTGTTGTGGTCAGTACATGTAGCTCATGGGCTGCGTGCTATCTGTCCATGTATAGTGATGTGTTTTTGTGCTTTGCTGTGCTTTGTGTGCAACAGCAGCATGTGCACTGTTCACCAGCAAGGTTGCAGCCACCCTGCACATGCTGCACTCATACAAGAAACAGCATCCATTTGTAACACTACTGCTAGCCAAATGCAGTGCCATCAGGCTTCCAGGCTTGCCCTGGACGGCGGCTAGACGGCGGTAGGACGACTGCTACACGATGCTCACTCGACGAGTCTCCTGACCGTCGGATCGACTGAATGCCGGTGTCCATCGACTAAAACGTCGACTGTCCATCGACTAGGCGTCGACTGGGCGTCGGACAGTGAGGGTTGCGACGCCCACCCGACGCCCACCCGACGCCTGCGACGCCCAATCGACGCCACCCGACGAAAACCCCGTTCTCACAGTCACGTGACGGACGCTTAGGGTCATCATGTAACAACGGGCGGGTGGAGACGTCCCGCACACCGCTTCACTTGCATTGGCCCTGACACACAGCACACGCCTAGAGGTTCTTCCCTGACCGCACACTGTTGCAAGCAAGGCCCCATCAGTGAAAGTGTCCGCCTCCCACACATTCTGCCCAAGCATGATGCCACTTTTCATACATTGTCCATGTACTCAACCTTCTTTTCTAACCCTGTGTTGCATGGCACAATCGGTACGGACAGTCGATCACACGGCCTCAACACCCCTTTTCTTTACATGCAGTCTGTTACAGTGTGTGTCACCCTGTGCAAAATGTCCAGGTGTGAGAGCTGTTACACCTCAAGCTCATAACACACTCACTCGACTGAGGCTGGTGCTGAGAGTCCTGATGTACAAACACACAGCCGCAAAGACCAGTCTGCAGGGGTCCAGCCAGAAGCAGAGAGCCAATGCATCACCTGGGGGGCCCACACCCCCAGCCTGTGCCCTGCTGCAATGAGGCAGGGGCTGCAGGCCGGCTGCTGAGCAAGCTGCCCCAGTGAGTGATGCTGCTCAGCAGCAGTGCTGCCACACGGGCAGGGGTTAATGACTGATAGGGAGCCCCTGCAGCAGGCCCACAAGCCGCTTGCACGACGTGTGGTCGCGACAAGCGGGGCTGCACAATTGTGACTGAGCAGCCACGACAACAAAGCTTCAAGTGTTGGGCTGCATGCCTCAAGAACACACTACACGCCACAGAGCAGCCACGACAGTGCAGCATACTGTGCATCAACATCACCACTCGGGTCTGTGTTACGCCTCTCTCACAACACCAGAGGATAGAAGACTCTCTGTAACGGTTACAGCAAGCTGGTTGCCAACAACATGATACCTGCAACACGGCAGTGTGGACCCCCATCGCCTGGTAGCGAGAGCACCACAACACACGTAAACCCTTCACCCCCTGACTGGCAGGAGCTGTTGGGGCCACACTGGGCACAGCCTCCACACAGGTTCAGGCCGTCAGCCAGGCCCACACGTGGCACTGGGTGCATCCTTCCACACGCCCATGTGACACCAGCACCAGAGCCCCACATGGGGGCTATGATTGCTGAGATGACGCAGTCACCCACAGACGCACGTGCCCAGGGAGTGTGATGATGGCAAAGACACACATGAGACGAAACGAAACAGCAAATGCACTTATGCTAGGAACAAAGAAGACGTCCATCGCAGACCGGCACCTGTACGTTCACCAGCAGGCTCATGATCAGGTCAGCCGCTGGGACAGGCAGGGGGTGGCAGGTGCCACCTCAGAAGGCACGGGGCACATGCCGCCAACACTGTGTTGGCTGAGGCATCAAAGGCATCAAGCCCCTGCCACCAGCCTGCAGGTTTTCCTCTCCCCCTCCCCCCAAACCACACAAACACCACCATCACCTCCCTACACACCACAGACACCCTGTAGTACGGTTGAAACATCAACACCTGCACCTACTATGCCATGACAAACAAGTGCAGCATGTGCTGCTGGAGATGAAGCAGCTCAGATGCACACATAAACAAGACTGCAGCATACGATACGCAGCAACACCTGTTACGGCACAGGCGCTTAAAGCAGTGACTGCAGGAACATCATGGGGTAGTATCTACCTCGCACCAATGGATGAGTAATCTCTTCTCCTCTTGCACGAACCTGTCAAGAATAGTAATCACCAATGCCCTCGGGACACTCTGAACTCCTGCACACTCAACGCTCCTGTAGAACCCCATCAACAACCTGAAGTACCTACAGAACTTGACCACATCAGCAGACAACACCCTACAACAACCCCAGAGGACAGTGACCCGCTTGCACGGCAAACAGCCACAGTAGTGCCCAGCCATGTCCAGCCACACGGCGCATCGCCCCACTTGCATCCACCAAGCAACTACTGGATGCTCGGCGTGCCACCAGTCAGGCTGGTGTGTCAAACCAGCCCCCGTCACAGGTGCATGGGGCAGCTCACTTCTTGCCGTTCTTGACGCTTGTTGCCACAGGGGGGCTGCTGCGCCCGGACAGCCCTGCTGGCTGTGCCGTGACTGCTGTGCCGCCCAGGTCTGAGGGGTCCACGGGTGCCTGCTTGCCCACCCCCTCTACCTGCTGAGGCTGGGGCTGCTGCTGCTGTGCCCCACCCTGGCCGCTCAGCTGCTGCAGCAGCTGCACGCCCGTGGCGCCCACACTGGGCAGCAGCTGGAAGGAGGGCAGGATGGAGGGAGCCTTGCTGCTGCTGCTGCTGCTGGCAGCATCGTCTTCAGCGGTGGCAGTGGGGCTGCTGTTGGGGCTGCCGGACTTGCTGTTGGTGGCAGGCATGCTGCCTGCACTGCGGCTCAGCACCGTCCCACTGTTCTGGCTGCCGTTGGCGCGGCGCACCTGCACACCAGCCAGCAGCGATGCGACATTGTGGCTCAGTGTGTGCAGCCATGGCTGGAAACAATGGGAGTTGAAGGAATCCCTGGTGCACAGGGCAATATGGGTACAGCTGGAGTGACTGCACACTTGACTGCACACTGACTCGAATGTAAGCCACAGCCCCAAGCACGTCTGTCTTTCTCATGTTTGCAACTGTGTGGCGACACGACAGCGTGCAGACAACGCATGGATGACAGGAATGACACGCCAACGAAACGGGTTAGGGCTCCTCACCCCCTGCTGCTTGGCATGGCCTGTGAATGCCTGATCAAAAGGACTACCCCAAGCTGCCACAGCCCCGCACTTCCCTCCCCATCAGCACACTGCCCCACCTGTGCTGCTGCCTCCACCACGCGTTCAGGGTGCAGCAGGTTCTGCAGCGCCTGGAAGTGCTCCTCGTTGCCCGACTTGTGCCCGAAGCGAGTCGTGTCCATGGGCCCAGACAGCAGCGTGAGTGCTGCTGTGTACTGCTCCACATTGGGCAGCGGGGCGTAGGCCACAGGCGACAGCCGGATGCGCCTGTTCATAGGCACACGCACGTAGTCTGGGTCCAGCAGGTCGATGGCATCCACCAGCAGCTGCTGCATCAGCAGCACACGCGTCCACCTGAACCACCACCAGCAGCAGCAGCACCAGCAGCAGCAGCAGCAGTACAGCCAGGCAGCCATCAGACACTGCCCCATGCAGCCAACACACACCATGATGGATGCATCCCATGCAGCACGCACACGGCACTGCTGCAGTGAGTCCACAGGTGGCAAGCTCGCACCCACGTGGCAACAGGCCACAGGCAAAGCACATATGGCTTGAATGTGCTGCTGCTGCTGCATCCCTTGCTCAACACAGACACGACATCCCAACCATTTCGGCTGCTATTGTT
>QAXK01002771.1:0-19046 GCA_004335735.1 Chlorella sp. KRBP | reverse complement strand
GGGACAGGTGTGGATGGATGGGCGTACGTGGTGACCCTGCCAACGCTGTTCGCAGGGAAGAGCAATGTGCATACGCAAGGTGCCTTGCCGCACGTGCTCACTTGCCGCGCAGCTACTGGGTGGTGCGTGGGCTTGTGGCCAGCGACATGCGCAGCACTGCCCGCGCCCTGGTGCTCAACTTGCTGTCGCTGGTGGACAGCGTGGGGCACGTGCCAAACGGCACCCGGAGCTACTATGCAAACCGCAGGTGCGCTGCGGGTTTTGCAGGTTGGAGAGAGGAGGGAGGCGGAGGGACGAGGGAGTTGTACACGATGTTTGGTTGTGCCATGTTGCTTGCGTGCCTGCAGCCAGCCGCCGCTCTTGTCAGCCATGGTGATGTCCGCCTCCGGCCTCCGGCAGCTGGGGCCTTGCAGTGGCAGCGGCAGCAGCAACCCAGGCAGCAGCGCCTCACCTCAGCATGGTCATGTTGACGAGCAGCTGCTGCAGCAAGCCCTGCCCCGACTGGTGCGCACCTGGGAGTACTGGACCACCGCCCCCAAGGCAGTCCGTGTGGTGGCGCAAGCCAAGGGAGCCAAGGCGCCTGGTGCGGGAGGGGACCTGAGGCCCGAGCACCTCATGTCACGCTACCACGCGCAGTGGGACAGACCACGGCCCGAATCATACAGGCAAGCCAGGCTTTCTCCGCACAGGCAGATGAGCATCGTCGCACCACAGACGAGCGCAGGTTGCCAGGATTCTTCAGCAGTGTGTGCCTTGCCAGTGTCGACTGTGCCCCCCCCAGCAGGGAAGACCTGGACCTTGCTGCCGCGCACCACGACCTGACACAGCCTGAGGGTGTGGCCGCGGCGCGGCACCTGTGGACTGAGCTGGCCAGTGCGGCCGAGTCAGGGTGGGACTTCTCCTCGCGCTGGTGCGAGGACGACAGGGGGGCGCCCGCTGACCTGGCCACCACACGCACCACTCAGGTGAGAGCTCTTACCCTCGGCGCCGCCTTGAGCATGTCAATGCGGCCATGCACGCGCGCGCTGTGTTTTGTGGGCACAACCGCCCTCTGTGCCTGCCCTCATGCACACGCACCCTGCATCATCATGTGGTGCTGAACGAAGTGCCTGCGTGGTGCACATGTCCCCAGGTGGTCCCGGTAGACCTCAACGCATTCCTGGCAATGCTGGCGGCGGACACAGCGTGCATAGCGCGGCACCTTGGCGAGCACAGCGTGGCCGCTCAGTTTACCGAGCACGCGCAGCGACGCTGGGCCTCCCTGCACGAGCTCATGTGGTGCCCAGAGGACGGCTGCTGGCACGACCTGCTGCTGCTGCCGCCTGAGCCACAAGGGGCCAGCGCAGCTGGTGGTGGTGCTGCTGCAGCGGTGCCCACCCAGCGGCTGGCGCGGGCGCTGGCCAGCAATTGGACGCCCTTGTGGGCGGGGGGCGTGCAGCCAGGGAGCGACAGGGCGCGGCAGGCGGTGAACGGCCTGAAGCGGTCAGGCCTGCTGCAACCAGGAGGTGCGTGCAGGCCTGGTGCATAACGCTGGCTGCTGCAGGAAGGCATGGGACTGACACACGTCCCCGAGACTCGTGTGGACCTGCAGGTGTGGCCACGTCGCTGGTGGCCTCTGGGCAGCAGTGGGACGCGCCCAACGCCTGGCCGCCGCTGCAGCACATGACGGTGGAGGCGCTGCTGCACGCTGGCGTGGACGGGAGCGCCGTGGCGGGGCGCGACGTGGCATGGCGCTGGCTGCACAGCGTGATGGTGGCCCTCCAGCGCACCGGGCAGATGCACGAGAAGTATGACGCTGCGGTGCCTGGCCAGCGGGGCGGCGGCGGCGAGTACGACCCGCAGGTGCGGCTCCGAGTGTGCGTCGCCATGGGTGTGTTCCCCAGGCGTGCACCTCATCATGGTGTGAAGCACACTGGTGGCTGCAGGTTGGCTTTGGATGGACGAATGGCGCTGTGCTGGCACTTCTGCGGGAGGGGCTTGCGCCCATTTCGGAGTGAGAGTTGTCAGGAGCTCGCTTCGAGGCGCGCATTCGCGCACACGGCATGACGGGCGAGGAGTGGGACGCGCCGCTGCTGCAGGACTCGGCGGCAGCACCAGCAGCAGCACAAGCAAATGATGGCAATGCGTCTCTGGCGTTCGTCCCCAGCGTCGTGAACCTCGTCAAATGCGTCATCGGAGCTGGGCTTCTAAGCATTCCTCTGGCCTACTCACTGCTTGGAGCTGGCGGGGGCACGGCGCTCTTCCTGGCAGTGGTGCGCGGGCGATGCCATTCCGCGTGGCGCCACCCGTGCGCACCCCACCTCTTCTTTGCAGCCGTGCAGCACCGAGTCCTGCCATCCTTGCACCCGTCCTTGCACGTTCCCTGCTCATCCTGTGTGGCGTCTCTGTGAGCGCAGGCGGCAGTGACCGTGTTCACCATTCGCTGGGGGCAGGTGCTCCCGTCGTTGAGCAGGGATGGCAAGGTTCTTCACTACGGAACCTACTCCTCCATGGTGCGCGCTCGCCGCGAGCGTGGGCAGAGTTGTGCACAAGAGTGTGGATGGGAACGGCATGTCAAGGTCCGCTCCTCGACCTTCACTCACACAGGTCACGTACTGGGCAGGGCGCCCGGCGGAGCGTCTGCTGACGCTCATGATGCTCCTGGGGCTCGTGGGCTTCGAAGGTAAGCAATTTGCTCTCTGGTTGCTAAGCTTCTGGTTGCCGCAGAATCACTCCAAAGGCAGGCTGCGTGTCTGCGCGACATATGCCGACCTCCCTCACCGACCTGACACATGCGCAGTGAGCTACATGGACATTATCACAGACATCCTCGTGGGTGACGTGCGCGACCACAACCCGGGCATCTGGGCGTCCCTGGTCCTGTGGGCGTGCCAGTGCATGCCGTACGACGGCCCACCAGACAGCCTGGCAGGCACCGGCCCCTCAGGCAGCCGACAGGCGCTGGTGGGCGCCCACAGCAGCAGCACTCAATGGTCCAGCGTGCTGCGCTTCCCTGGCGCAGCGGCGGGTGAGGCAGCGGCAGGACTCAGCAGCGTCCACGCCGGGGGCGTCCACCTGGCCCAAGGCACCTCGCCCGTGTGGGTGGAGCTGGCCCTGGACCGGCGGCTGGTGCTCCTGGTGGTGGTGGGGGCGGTCATCATCCCCCTGTCGCTGCAGCGGCACATGGCGAGCCTCAGCATCGCCAACGTGATTGGGCTCGCGTCCCTGGCCGCCTTCCTCGTGTGCCTGGTGTGGCTGGCTGGCGCGGCGCTGGTCGCAGGAACGGCCCATGAGCTGCCCTGGCTGCCTGACCTCGAGACGCTGGGAGACACCACGGTGCAGCAGACCGTCAAGGCGCTGGCAGTGCTCAGTGTGCTGCTCACCGCCAACGGGTGCCACGCCAATGTGAGCTGGCAGAGGCTCGCTTGCGGCAGCAATGCAATGCCATGGTTAGGTCGCACCTCAGGCCAGCCTCACTCACAGGTGGGGCTGCTTGCGCACGTGTGTGTGCTTGCTGCAGATGCACCCTTTGATGTCGGTGATGCGGCCGTTGAGCCGAGGGCAGGTGGACACCGTGGTGCTCACCACCATCACCATCACCACCACCTACTACCTGCTCGTCTCCATCTGCTCCTACATGGTGTTTGGGCCAGACATCCGTGAGAACATCCTCACCAACTTCAGGTGACATGTAGCCACGGGTGGCGAGGTTCTGAATGTTAAAAATGTGGCACCTGGCACATCAAGGAGTCATGCGTGCGTGCTGCGGCCGTGCATGTGCAGCGTACCTGCCCTAGAGCCGCTCGTGGGCCACTGGGCGGCGCACGCCATGGCCGTCGGGCTGCGTCTCGGCTACCTGCTGTCCATCCTCGGCTCAGCCGTGCTCACTATGTGAGTGTTTAGCGCTGCCGCTTCCGCCCTCAACCCATGCAACGGCGCAGCAACATCAAGCGCGATGATGCTGGTGGTTAATGTGGTGTTTGACGCGTGCGCACAGGTTCCCATTGAGGCAGTCTGTGGCGGACTTCATCCTGGGGCCGCCGCCAGCATCCCGCGTCGCCTGGGTGCCGCCCACGCCCCAGGCAGACGACGCAGAGGCGGCTGATGGCGGGTCGCCGGGCCCCTCACACGGTGCGTGTGTCATCACCATCATCATCATTGCATGGCCTTCACGACAGGTGTCGTGATGCAGCAGTCGTCACAAAAGATCGCCAGGCAGGCCTCGCCAAGCAAAGTTCACGCCCGTGCACGGTGCGTGTGCATGGGCCACCCTGTGCCGCTCAACGGCATTGCAGTCTTGCTCAACGTGCAAGACTGCCAAGCCTCAGCCCTTTCGTTTTCCCTCTGTCGCCTTTGCGCGCAGATGCCGTCCTCAAGGCGCACGCCAACCGCAGGGCCGCCATGCACGCGCCCCTCACCCTGACGCTGCTGGGCCTGGCGTACGTCTTGAGCGTGGCCATCCCATCTATTTGGGTGGTCGTTTCGCTCATTGGCAGTGTCAGCGTCACCACGCTCAGCTTCTTCATGCCAGCGGTGGTTGGCATCAGCGCTCTACGCAGCCGACGCGACGCCAGGTGCGTGTCAAGCCGTTCATAGGGGGCTGGTGGGGGCACCTGCAAGGTGTTTGAGTGTAGGTACCCATGGAGCGTGAGCCCAAGTAAATGTTTGCGCGCGTGTCGTGATGTGCAGGTCGCCCCTGCTTCAAGGCGCCCTGGTCCTTGCGGGTCTGGTGGGCGTGCTGGTCTTTGTCAATGGATTCATCTCGTTGGCGAGCAATTGAGAGTGGAGTTGTGAAGTACTGCAATGAATTACTGCGATGAGAAGCGTGAACGTGCCCGGACACCCTGGCCAAGCTCCTGCGTAGTACAGGTCCTCACCCTGGAGCATGAAGCGCTGCACCTCGCTTCAGAACCAATGTACACCTCATGAACTCATCAGGCGCAGCGCAGACAGCATGCGTTGCTCCTCAGGCCAAGTACTGCAGGTGCGCCTCGTCCCCCATTTGCGATGCGCGGGTGGGCGCTCACCCATAGCCACCTCCGCATCCCACAACAAGCCAAAAGTCAGTCAGGCGCGTCATTATTACCATCACATGCGCCACTGCAGTCCGCACCAGCACGTCGCTTCGTTCTGGCACCAGCTGGCGACCGCGCATGGCCCCTCCACCCGCGCCACCCGCGCCGCACCGTGACTGCTGCCATGGGCTCAAGCTGTGAGCATCTGAGTGGCCAGATGCGACGCCTGCCCCCGCCCTGCGACTACAAGCTCAGGATTGAGCGCCAGTTCGACCAGCGGGCGCCGGGGTACGACGACGACACGAGCTATCACGCCCCGCTGGCGCTGCAGGTGGTGGAGGCGGCGGAGCTGCATCCAGGTGTGTGGTGGTGTGGTGGCGACAGGAAGGGTGGGGGCTGTGATTTCACCTCATCCGCGCCGCAGGTAGTGGTGCAGGCAATGGTGCAGGTGGGGCAGGAGGCTGCTGAGCTCATGGCAAGCGTGCACTGCGCTGGCACGCGTAGGCGCCGACGGCACATGGCCTGGAACATTGACTGCAGGCATGCAGTGTGCATACGTGCGCACGCAGGCGACCACGTGCTGGATGTGGGCGCGGGAACAGGGCTGGTGGCACTACCTGCGGCGGAGCGGGTGGGCCCCACGGGCTCTGTGCTGGCGCTGGACCTCTCCCAGCCCATGCTGGACAAGGTAGGCCTGCGGGCCTGCGCTTGGTTGCGGACCAAGGGAAACTTTGCTTGCTCTCAGGGCAGGACCAAAAGGCGTTTTCAGATCAGCACAGCCTGGCGCGTCTCTCATCAGCACAGCACCTCGTGCCTACTCGTCCCACTGAGCATGAGCTTACCTGCCTACCCACTGCCCTAGCAGGCAGAGGCCAAGGCCAAGGCGGCAGGGTTGCGCAACATCACCTTTGTAGCCGCAGATGCCGAGTCATACCTGGTGCGTGAGGCTGCGTTATTTGACGCAGTCGACTAGCGTGGCGACACACCTGGCGCTGACTTTCTCCTGCCTTTGTAGCTTAACCCTCTTGCCACTCTGCCTGGAGAAGGACCGGCGGGAGACCACGTCCCCGCACCCCTGACCCACCTTGATGCCACGTCTTGATGTCACGGCAGGAACAGGAGGCGTCCATGGGCACCTTGGACGCTATCCTGTGCTCCAACGCCTTGCCTTTCTTCCTCGACATTCCCGGCGCCTTGAGGACATGGAGGGGCAGGCTCAAGGAGGGCGGCCGCGTGGTGTTCAACACGCCCATGGTGAGCGAGCTAAGGTGTGCTAAGTGTTCTGAGGAAGTGGCAGAGCAGAAACTCCTGCTCCGGCCTCACACTGTGCCTGGACTGACATCGAGTGGTGTGACCCTGTGCACCTTCCTGTGCTTCTCACGCCTGGTCTGCCTTGTCTCCCCTTGCTACGGCGGCCAGCCCTCGCCACTTGTGAAAGCCTGTTCCCTCAACGTTCCCGCAGAATGTCTTCAGCCGTTCCTTCCTCCTGTACTCCGAGGTGCTGGCGCAACACGGCATTGAAGTAAGTGAGCGGGTGGGGGCGGGAATGATTACAGGGAACGAGCGAACGTACGAGTGAATGATGCCTTCCCCATCAAAATCAAAATCAAAATTGCTCATCACCTTTCCATCACCTTAACTGCTCTCAAACCAGGTTCACGACCCGGCGGAGCTCTTCCCCTCGCCAGAAGCGGCGGAGCAGGTCATGCGTGCTGCGGGCTACTCGTCGGTCACCGTGCGGTCCCACGACCTGGGACGCACGCAGCGCGGACGCACACCAGAGCAGTGGGCCGCCGGCATGTGGAAGGGGTGGAGCGGCTTCGCAGCACTGCCGCTGGTGGAGGTTCTGCCGCAGGAGCAGGTGGCGCAGGTGAGGCGCCGTTGGGCGTACCGGTACGTGGTACTTGGTGTCGTGCGCGCCGCTCTTTCGCTCACTATCTTCTCAGGCACAACGCACAATGCAGGTGGAGGCGCGCTTCATGGCGGCGGCGGTCGAGTACGCACGGAGCCTGGAGCGGCAGGAGGCGGACGGGAGCAGCAGCATCACCGAGTCGTTTGTGATGCTGCTGGTAGTGGGCAGGAGGTAGTGGGAACTACTCACTGCTTAGTGTCATAATTCATTGCAGGCTTTGCCACTTTGCAGAGGCCCTGAGGGCAGGTCAGCAACCATGCTTGCGAGTGTACAACATAAACCTGAGCCCTTCCATCGTATGCGCATCTGGTCATCTGCACGTGTTCTCTGCATGTAAGCTGCGGCTTGCACTCTGCACGGTGTTCAATGTGAAATGTGAAATGTAACACAACAACTGTCAGAGAGAGCAGTGCATGGCAAGAGTCTAGCTGCTCTTGCTCTTGCCCTTGCCGGCCGCTGGCAGTGGAGGAGCAAGCGGATCTGCGGCCGCTGCGCCACCCGCGGCTGCTTCTGCCGCTGCAGCTGCCTTGGCTGCCCGCTTAGCCTTGGCCTTGGCGCGCATGTCCGCAGTCAGGGCGGCGGCGTGGATACTGATGCCCTGCACAAAAGGGAGCACAGCGCAGTAAATTGCGCTCAAGTCACCTGCTCGTGACAGTGCTTGTCTGATCAAGCCACCGCGGCGTACTCACAATGATGATGAGGACAGCACCCCACATGATGGTCTTCCCGTTGTAGCCACTTTCACCGTTGCCTGAGCCAGAGAACTTGCTCTGCAGGCACCGACATGGTGACAACGGTGTGTGTGGCGCATTCGTGCAGCCACTGTGCAGACCAGCTACAGTGTGTGTAGAGCCCGCAACAGCAGCGCACCATGTCCGCCACGCCCGCCTTGACAGGCACCTTGACGCCCTCCTGCAGCACGGGGCACAAGAAGCATGGCACACGCCATCAGGTGCACAGCACGGCAGGCGGCTGGTGCGTGTTGGACTGCTGCTGAGGATGCGTATGCCCATGGACAGCAGCAGCTGTCTCACTCACTGCCTGCTGATACCCTGACTTCCAGAACTTGCGGACTTGATCCGCAGCATCCTCGGCCGTCAGCGACGACGGAAAGGTGTACATCTGCGCACACGTACGTACAGGGCCCACCAGCACTGCAGTGGGTCCACAAGGAGCACCCACACCCAGTCTGGCTGCTGCACTGACAGCAGCCAGCTGGCTTACCAGGCGGTCCCTGAAGAGCACCGCCGCTGGGGGCTGCACATCCTCAAACTGCCGCGCCAGGCGCCTGTTCTCTGGGTCATCCAGCATCACCTGCAGCAGCACGGCATGCCACACGTTGACGCAGCCACATCAGCACGGCCGCTGGCACACGGTGCGCACCTGCAGGCACCACGGCGCGCACCTCTGCGAAAATGACTTCCTTGTCCTCATCGCGCGCCAAGTCGGCCCACAGGTCGCGCACGTGCTGCTTCCGGTGGGTCTGATGGGCGTTGAACAGCACGAACCTGTGCAGCATGCCATCGGCGCGGCGGCGGCGGCGGAGGGAATCTTCGCCAGCGGGCGGCCCCTGAACTCCAGCAGACTCCTGCAGGCCCAGCACATTGGTCACCTGCATGCTCTACTGACTCACCAGTGTCCTGCAGTCTGCCCTGTGCTGGCCTGCGTGTTGTGCTCGAAGTTGCCCTCATCGAGAAGCAGCACCACGTCCGGGATCTGTGCAGCCGCGCCGGCCACGGCCGCGAGTAAGAGCACCGCTGTGAGCATCATCGCACGACACTTCTGAGGCGTCTTCAGTCTGCTTCCAATCGCACTCTGCCCCTGTTTTGCCCCGATGTGCATGCATTGATCGTGGGCTCGGCATTGGTGAGCTGCAGAGTCTGCAATGTCCCAGCCAGCGTCGGACGATGCCTTCATCAACCTTGCAGCGGAGCCTCACGAGGGGGAGCTGCAGATCAAGCACCTGTGCAAGCGCGTGCTCCCGGGCTGGCAGGGCGCGCAGGACGAGCTCATCAAGGCAAGCTCCACAGCACGTGCAGCAGCCTTGTACTCACTGAGTGCAGCTGCAGGCTGGAAGGGAGCAGCCACTGCGGACGCACCCCCGCTCCAGCTCACGCCTGCCCGTTCGCCGCCGCCAGCGCAGATTTCCAAGATATCGGGCGGCATCTCCAACCTACTGGTCAAGGTGACCCCGCCAGCGCCAACGCAGCCAGTGGCGGTCAAGGTGTTTGGCGACAAGACCGAGCTGCTCATCGACCGGGAGGCGGAGCAGCGCACGCTAATCAAGCTAGCGGCCAAGGGCTTTGGAGCAAAGGTGCACACAACAGCAAACAGTGCAGCCTGTACATGCGGACAGCCGGCTTTGGCCGGCGGGAGGGCTGCGAGGTGGCGTGGCGCATGCGCTCTCACGCTTCCAGGTGCTGGCAGTGTTCACCAATGGGCGAGTGGAGGAGTTCCTCAACGCCGTGACGCTGACGCCCAAAGACATGGCGGACCCATCCTACGTCCCGCGCATCGCACGCAAGCTGAGGTGAGGCGCTGGTGGGGTGGGTCGACAACACTGTTGTGCGCCAGCTGCGGCTTTGTGTGGAGCAAGAGCAGCGGTGCGTTGCTGCTGCATGCCAGGTACTCTGCTGGCGTTATTGCAGCAGTTTGCCAATATCAAGTGTGTGTTCCAGCTGCGGCCTTGCGTGGCGCACAGGCAGCTGCACATGGTGGACCCTGGGCCAGCGCAGCCTGGGCTAGTGTTTGGCACGATCCAGGGCTGGATGGACATGGTCAAGGAGCTCACCTTTGAGCACGACCAAGCAAAGGCACAGGCCTTTGCAAAGGTACACTGGGACTGGGAGCAGTAGGGCCATGAGGGGACAACACAATCGGTGCTGGTCTTGCAGCACTGATGACCATCACAGTGCCGTTGCCGTTGGTTACGTGTGTGGTGTGCACAGCTGGACCTTGGGGCGATGCAGGCAGAGGTGCATGAGACGCGCCAGCTGTGCGAGGCCATCCAGTCGCCGCTCGTCTTTGCGCACAACGACCTGCTCAGTGGCAACATCCTCGTACTGCAGGTGGGGATAGGGTTAGGCGATAGGGCTGGTGATGGCTGGTGATGGGTGCTCATGTTTGTTGTGGCCATGGTGCCCATAGCAAGTGCTCCTGTGCCAGCCTTGTTGTTGGTCTTTGTGATGTGTGTGCGCAGGCCCCGCACGTTGACGTGAGCGACGCATCACAGTGCGACCTCACAGGGCCGCTTCAGTTCATTGACTTTGAGTATTCAGTGGCCGGGTACCGGGGCTTTGACTGGGGCAACCACTTCAACGAGTACGCAGGTGCGGTGCGCACTGTGAGAGAGTGGGGGCACGTGAGGAGCATAACCACTGGGAGCACTGTGATGTGGTGTTGGGCCAGAGGGAGGGCTTGGCCTGGCAACGCTGGCAGCACGTGATGGTGCGCACAGGGTTTGACTGCGACTACACACGCTACCCAGACGCGGAGGCACAAGCGCTCTTCTTCAAGCACTACATGGCTGAACCCGACTCAGGTGCGTGGGCATGGAGGTGTGTTGGTGTCGACAGACGGCTTATATGTTCCAGCATCCAGCACGCACATGGTGTGCTGCTGACTTAAGCCTTGGGTGCGGCATGCTGTGTCCGCATACTGTATGCAGATGGCCCAGCAGAGCTGGGTGCTGACGCGTTGCAGCGGCTGAGTGCGGAGGCCAACCTCTTTGCCCTGGCGTCTCACATCTACTGGGGCGTCTGGGCGCTGGTGCAGGCAAGGTCAGTCGCCTGCCCATGCCTTGCTGGCACTGTGCGTGTGCATGAGCCATTGCACGCTCTCACTTGCGCCAGCTGTGGTGTCACCTCGCTGTGCAGGTATTCGCCCATTGAGTTTGACTACATTGAGTACAGCGCGCTGCGCTGGTCCGAGTACGCCAAGCGCAAGCCCGAGTTCGTGGCTGCGGCAAAGCTGGCGTTCAACCTCCCCGCGTGATTAACCACATGCACCATCACAACGACTCGGCGTTCTTGCGTGAGCCAGCATTGCATTTTCATATTCTTCCCGTCGTGGCAGCACGGTTGCTGGACTTACCAGCCATTGTGGTCACGGACCTTTCAAAAATAAACACGTCTACAGAGCCAGACCTGCGCGCTTGTACTTGCCTAAACACACTATCTACTACACAGGACACAGGAAATGTAGTCTCATCCATCACCTAGCATCGCTGCTGGCCACCGCCGCACAGAGCTGAGGGGCTGCATCGGCCAGCCACGCAGCGTTTGTCTGCGCCTGCTCGTGGTAGAAGCTAAGGAATTCTGGGTCCAGCATGCGCTTGTAGCTCTCGAAAAAGTCCTGCATGTCACCTGCAGACAGCAGCATGCACGCAGGCGGTGCAGGTGTTCGAATGGCAGAGGCAGCTACGTCGCTCGTCCTGCCGCCTCGGAAGCGTGCACCGTTGCTCACCTCCGCTGCTGGTGTCAGTGAAGAGCGCGGCCAGCTTCTTGACGGACAGCCCTAGCGAGTAAGTGGCAGAGCCTTGATCAGGCCAGCGGGAGACAATCGAATCAAAGGACCTACGCATGGTGAGCACGGCAGGGCAGCGTGAGCAAAATCCCTCCTGACAGTCGCATAGGCACTCTGCGCTAGGCCCTACGAGAAAGCATCCACTCACGAGAACATCATGTTCCACGTCTGTGCAAAGCCCTGGCCGCCACGCCGCCCCAGCTCCCACAGCGCGTCCCCCACGTCCTGCGAGCAGCAGGGCAGCCAGCAGGCCAGACCGCATGAGCAGCTGACACAGGCCAACGTAGCAAGCTGCTCACAGCAAGCTGAACTCATGACGTGTGAGGCACGCTGCGCACGTACCTGCGTGCGCACGGCCGGTGTGGCAAGCATCTCGAGGAAGTCGAGCTGCAGGCCGGCGTCCACGGCACACGCCAGCGTGCGCAGCAGCACGTCACGATCCAGCGGGGAGGTGGACTGCGGCAGGTGGACACGCACGCAGCAGGGCCAAGTCAAGGTGAGGCATACGCAGGTGAAGCACAAGAGCACCCTCAGTGTGCCCTGCCGCTGACGGTGGAGCAGACTCACGTTGAGGTACATTTGCTTGGCCGCCTGGTAGGCGCTGACGCGCGCGTCCAAGTCGCCGGCACGTAGGCTGAAGCACAAAGCCTGGACGCGCGTGTCTTGGTCCAGGCTCGACAGGTTTGGCTTGAGGCCCGCTGTATGGCAGCAGGTGCAGGTGCACTCCAGCACTCAGTCCTTGCGCGTGCCTGATACCTGCGTCGCCTCATCTCGGCGATGAGCAAAGCTCACCTTGGATGTCCGCCAGCAACGGCAGGAAGAGGGCCTGGGCTGAGAAGAGAGTGTTGGTGTCGTTGGCTTCGCCTGGCATCACGGATGGGGTCAGGGAGCCGGGTTGGGGTGAGCATAGGTGGTGGGAACGGTCACACCTTGAGCACAGCACCCTTCTTGCCGACACAGTGAAGCACCACCCCCACACATGATGGCCCACCTGCAATGCCGAGGATGATGGGGCGGGTCCACCTGAGCTGCCAGGGATCCGTGTCCTTGACCTTGAAGTCCAGCGCCGACCCATCCACCATGATGTTCTCAATCACCGGCTCTGCATGACGGGACAGAACATGAAACGGCGCATCAGTCACCGCGTACTACATACGTCGTGGTGACCTCAGGCACAATCTGCATGCGCATACAGAAGTACACCTGCGCCCACCTGTGACGTTGTTCTGCAAAAAGGCGTAAAAGTCATCCCTGCACGTGGTCCAGCGCCCGTCGTCGCCGTCACGCAGTGCCGCCGTGGACAGCAGCTGCATGATGCGCCGCACCTTGGTGGCAGCCACCGACCAGGGCGCGTGCTCGGCCTGTGGGCGCGCCAACACCACACACATGTCAAGGTGCTGCCTTGGTTGCTGCGGCCTGAAGCCCCGTTTGCAAGCTACACACACACACACACACACACACACCACCACCACCAAGCACGTGGCATGAAAGCAGCCAGCGCCAGTGGTGGTGCCCTTGCCGTGAATACAACAACACCTGTCCCACCCCCTGTGGCACACGGTGGCCTTGCAACCCGCCACTCCCGCACCGCACCTTGAAGCGTGCCCCCAGCTGGTCGAGCAAGGCCAAGAAGGGCCCAATGCCCAGCTGCTTCTGCTCGGTCAAAAAGTATGAGTCGCTGAGCAGCCCTGCCAGGTCCGTGTCAGACACCTGGGCAGGGCTGCCGGCCGCGCTTGCCAGCGCCGCCCACATGTCGTCCGTGTAGTTGACGCGGAAGAAGCCAAAGCGCCCCACGTTGAGCGCCAGCGTCAGCGGGCTCTGCGGCTGGGCAGCTGATGTGGCGGGGGTGGCCGTGAAGGCGATGGAGGACGTGCACGCGTCAAGGGTGACGGAGCGCAGCGTGTTGTACGGGCCCTGCGCGGTGGTGGTGGTGTTGGGAGGGCAGCAGAGGCAGCTGGGCGGTGAGAGGTAGGTACTGCTGCACAGGACCTGCTCCTGAGTGGCTGCGGCACCCACTAGCCGTTGCTGTGCCACCTCGCATGCACCACACGCACGTCTGTGAAGATGACTGGCAGCCACCATTTGCCGTTCTGCAGGGCCGAGTGGTCCTGCTGCACCTCGCCACACTGCCTGCTGGAGAGGATGGGCGCCTGGCGCACGTTGAGCGCCACCATTGCGTCCTGCACGGCCACCTGGTCGACGTGCAGCACCGGGTAGTTGCTGTCGTAGACCCACGTGCTCATCCACGAGGCGATTGGCAGCCCTGCAGTGGCAGCACCACCAGCACCCGCGTGCACACACGCGCACTTGTGAGAGGACGGGCAACATGACTGCGCCTTGTTCAAGCAGGCACTCGTGTCCTGTGGCATGCGTCGCGCATGTACAAAGGGCAATGAGCAATAATGATGGCACCACGACCAGCGACGCACCAGTGACGTTGCCCATGACTTCCAGCAGCTGCGGCGTGGTGGCCACCCCGTAGGCGTACTGCTGCAGGTACGTCCTCAGGGCCGCCATGAAGGGGTCCGTCTGCCAGGTGGGGCGCGGCAGTGACGCGCTCAGGTCGTCCAGCTGCTGCTGCACCGAGCGCCGTGCGGCTGGAAGGGTGCGCTTGTGCGTCCACAGCTGCGCCAGGCGGCGGCGCAGGGGCAGCTGCGTGACGTTGGTGGCGGTGAAGGGTCCCAGCGGCGTGACGGCGCCCAGCGCAGGCGCCTTGCCGTTGCCGGATGAGGAGGGGGTGAGGAAAGGGGCGCCCGAGGGCACTACCAGGCTGGTGTAGGCGCGCAGCATGCGCAGGACGGCACCGCCCTTTTCGTCTGCAGGGCAGAGCAGCCACAGCAGGAGCAGGCGTTTGATGCCGAGTGTTACCACGAGACCACGCACACTGTTCTTGCGTCCTGTCCTTCACACGGCCTCTGCACTCACAGCTGATGGCATCGAAGTACTGGTCCACCTCGGACAGGCTGGCCATGGGCTTGGTGGAGGAGAGCGGGTGGTTGGTCCGGATCGAGTCACGCTGCGGGCAAGGACACGCAAGGAGTTGGGGAGGGACCCAGGACGGGCGTGGGCACACCAAGTAGCGGAGCGGCTGTTGCTACACACTGCTGCCACCCGTTTCACCTGCTGCAGCACATGTGCGTGTCAGCTCACCTGCATGGCCACCACTGTTGAGTCGCTGAGCAGGTGCTGCTGCAGGAACTGGAACTGTGGCCGCCACGCGTCAGCGCCGACGTACATGAAGTAGGTGGCGAAACCCTCATTCAGCCTGCGCTTGTGATGGCAGCGGCACGCTCAGGTGGTGGGCGTCCAGACACATGCCCCCAGGGGCTAGGGTAAGACCCCTCAGCACCCCACACACTAACCACCCACTGCCTGCCTTGCAGCCCAGAACTTTCTGGCGTGTGCAAATCCTTACACTGCACGCTGTGAGACGGTGTTGTCAAGGTGTGCTGGCTCACTCACCAGAGCTCGTTCCAGTCGGCGCACGTGACCAGGTCGCCAAACCACTGATGGCTGATCTCGTGCGCAATCTGCAGCGCACGGTCACAACATCATAGAGCAACACTTTTCATGAGCAGGTGCACGCCACCAACACGACCTGGTGGTGCTCTGACTAGGAAGCAGGCACGTACAATGGTGCCGACATCCATGAACTGCTGGATGTCGTAGCCTGCAGGATCCACCAGCAGGAACTTCTCCCTGCGGCCAGCAGCAGATGATCATGTTCAAGAAAGATATCAGGAGAGGTGCAGCTTTGGAAAGGGTGCACGCAAGCATTACTCCGCCACCACGCAGGGAGCGGGCCGGATGCAGGACACATACGCAGGACTCACGCAAACGTGATGAGGCCCGCGTTCTCCATAGCACCAGCTGCAAAGTCCGGGATGCCCACCTGTGTGCACGGCGCACAGGGCATGCTCAACTGACGAGGCATTGTGCACGGAACCACCACTCTCCTGCCCTTCTACTCTTTCAGGCACCCCGTGAATTCATCACTCACCAGGTCCAGCTTTGGCATGAAGTACCTGCATGCGAAGCACGAGTCACAAGGAGGCTTGTTAGGCCACAGTGTGTCGATCTTTGCATCTGTTTGGGCGCCTCGGCGGGACCGGAGCCCCACTACCGGGCGTATCAGCGTGGTAAGCCACACTGAGGTCACGCTACAGTCCCGCCGAATGCACACTTGATGCACCAGAGCGTGCACACAGGCCCTGATTGTGTTCCTCAGCGTCAAGCACCCCAGGCAGACAGCCCCAGCACTCACATGACCCCCAGGGTGGACGTGTAGCGCTGCAGCGAGGCGCACGCCGCCTCAAGAGAGTCGTTCAGCATGTGCACCCTGCACGCACGAGCGGCACGGGCGGGTGAGTGTGCCCCACCGCCGTGTTGCTTCACGCCAGCACACTCCAAGTCGCTGTGTGTTGCTGTTGGTGCACGTCAAGGACCGGCGCACCTGTTGGGCGTGGCCCACACAGCCACCGGCACGGTGACCCTCTCCCCCGCGCCCGTGTCGAGCACGCAGGTCTGGTCGTTGCGCACCGCCGCCAGGCTGCCCACCACCCACGCCACCAGGTAGGTGGACAGGGGCGGGGAGGGCTGCGGGCAGCAAGCAGCAAGCAGTGGTGCGCGCTGCTGCCTGGCTCTCCTCTCTGCACGAGCCCGAATTGTTAGAGCTGCCTTCAACATGCACCACAGCACTAATGCAAGTGCGCTGTGTAGACTGTGCAGGTGCACAGGTCCCGTAGCGCACCAGGAAGCGTCGCTCTGCCAGTTCGTCCGGCCGCACCACCACCGGTGTGCTGGCAGGGTCTTGAGGCATGTTGGACAGCACCGTCAGGTCGGGCGGCACAGCAATGGTCAGGTTGAACACCGCCTGCACGTCAACAGGGACGGGGCAAGTATAATGTGCGCAGAGCTTGGTGCGACAGCGGCAGTGATGCTTGCACAGCCTACTGTGTTGGTGCCGGCTGTCTGGCCTGTGCTGGTGCCTAATCCTCCTCCTCCTCACTGCCGATCCTTGGTGCTTGACATGGCGGCGGGCCATCCTGGTGTGCAAGCGGGTTAGCACACACACCTTGAAGCGAGGCTCGTCCCAGCATGGGAAGGCCTTGCGTGCCGACAGGGACTCGAACTGGGTGGAGCCAATCACGTTGAGGACGCTGCTGTCCTCGTCAGAGGTGTACCTGCGTTGTACATGTGCATGTGAGCACCAGGCCAGCAAGCGCGACGCAGCCTGGCATCCCTCCACCCTGCTGGGCGCAGCTTGCACGCGGCAACATGCACCGGCACCGTTCTGCTCTGCATTGTCAAGATTTAACAACCGCACCATCGACTCAAAAAGCTCAAGGCAAGCAAACAGACGCTCACGTTGAGAGGTAGAACCCGTCCAGTCCTGGCGCCACCTGGTACGTGTAGGTGAGCAGCAGGCGGCCCAGCAGCGCCTCGTCAGCCGCGCCCTGCGGCCCCAGCGGCTGCTGCACGCCCCTGAGCGCCACACTGGGGGACGCCGGCAGCGGCTGGTCGAACCTCAGCACCACCTGCAGCGTGTCGTTGCTGCTGCTCAGCACGCTGCCGGGCACCAGCTGGGGCGGGGCGGCGTCCTGCTGGCCTGAGGGCGGGGGCTGGAAGGCCACCGAGGTGAGGTTGATGCCGTTGGCGTGCAGCACCAGGCAGTTGGTGGCGTGGCCCACGCGCACGGCGATGGACACCTGCATGGAAGGAGGGGCGCATGTGTGTGTGTGTGTGTCGATATTTGCATCTGTTTGGGCGCCTCGGCGGGGCCGAAGCACAACTACCGGGTGTATCAGATGTCTCGCAGCACTCGGGCACGCGACCACAGACAACAGGTCCTGGTGCAGGGGCACGCCATCCCCATGCCGCTCCCCAGACGTGGGGCCCCTGTGCGGTTTACGCCACAGCCTTGCCCCACTGCTGTCTAGCATGCAGCGCAGCAATAAGAAGTGCTTACCTGCCCGTCAACAGTGTAGGCGGCCGTACTGGCGTTGGCCTGGGTGATGTTCTGGGGCAGAGGCACACTGAAGTTGAGGTCGTACCGCACGGGCCACATGCTGTCGGGCAGGTAGAGGGACGTCCAGGAGCACAGGGCCTCTGGGTCTGGCTCCTGCACTGGCCCTGACGCTGGTGATGGTGGTGATGGAGTTGGGGAGGGTGGCAGAGGAGGGGTGGGGTCAGGCGGAGGGGGCGACTGGTCAGGAGGCGGAGGGGGCGACTGGTCAGGAGGCGGAGGGGGCGACTGGTCGGGAGGCGGGGGAGAGGGGCTAGCGACTGGTGAAGGAGGAGGAGGCGGAGGAGGGGGGCTGGAGAACCACGCCAGTGGAGGCGATGCGGCCAGAGCCGGTGGGGACACGCCGTTGGTGTTGCGGGTGGCCTCGCTGTCGTCCTTGGTGCTGCCAGAGCTGCCCACGATGACAATCAGCAGGGCCACGACCAGGCAGGAGCCTACACCCCATGCGATGGCGTTGCGCTTGATCTTTTGCCGCTGCGCCTGGCTGCGGCTGTGCCACCATGCCTCCCACCGGCCCCACAGCGCCCCGCCGCGTCCCACGTCGTCCGCCGCCCAGCCAGAGCCGCTCTTGCCGCCCCCGCTCATGGACTGGTAGTGCCCCCCTGTGGTGAAGCTGTTGTCGAACAGCGGCTCCTCCTCATCACGCCGAGGCTCGAGCGCAAACGTCTGCATGGCGTGCTCACGCCTCCTCCTGCCTCAACAGGGATCTGCAGCTGCCTTGCTGTGGTGCTTGCTGTGGGATCCTTTGCTGTTTGCAGCTTCTGTGATCGCCCGCGCTCTCGTCCGCTGCGGCCTTGCGAGAGCTCTGCGATTGCGCGCTGGGCGGCGATTGCGCGCGCAATTACTGCGCTTCTCCGCTTCTTTGCCCGCACCGGTGCCGAGTTCAAGTTGAAATTCAACAGATGCCGCAGGGGTGATCAGGTTGCATCTCCAGCACGCGTGATGCGGAGCAGCACGACGGGCATGCTCTGGCCCTCCCGCTCCACAGTGCGCCGCAACGCAACTTCCGCCGCGCACCCTGCCGCCGCCAGCGCACCCATCACTTCATCAAGATGCACGAACAGCTCAGACGAGGCGGTGGCGCGCTCACCAAACGCCAGGAAAGCCACCTTGTTGTGTGGTGCACTAGCGCCGGGGCTGGATTGATACGCTTGCGGGTGGGTGAGGACACTGGCGATGGTCTGAGCCAGGGGCGCCACCAGGCCCTTGAGCCACACCACATCCGCAGCCAGCACCACGTCCGCTTCCCTGGCATCGCAGCCCTCGTGCACCTGCAGTGTGTCAGGGCAGCAGCATCGCGAGATTGGCAAGAGCGCACCGCAACCTTCAACTCCATCCCGCCCCGCTCACACACGCCCCGCTCACCCAGCTCCCAGGTCGCACTGCCAAGGTGGCATGCTGCGGATGCAAGGCACTTTCTCCTCGCCCACACACACCTTGGCCTTGGTGGCTCGGTGACTGCATGCTCTGGCCTGGGCTGGTGCCTAATCGTTCCCTAATCTGTCCTAGCTGCTGATCCGTGCTGCCTTGGTTGCCACGGCTGGGCCGCCCCGTTTGCAAGCGCACACACACATCAGGTGGGAGGGGGGGT
>QAXK01002770.1:0-15402 GCA_004335735.1 Chlorella sp. KRBP | reverse complement strand
GCGGGTGCGTGGTGGTGGTGTGGTGCATGAGGGAACGTTAGGGCTGGGCTGTGGGTGAGGAAAGGCGGGTGGAGCCCTAATCCTAACCCTAACCCAAGAAAGGCTGGTATTTTCATGCTGTTCGGCTTGGTGCGACATCAAGTAAGCAGAGCAGGCGCTACCTGCAAAGCTCCGTGACTGGGCAGCCGCGCTTCACGCCTGACTGAGCTTTCCAAAGTATTTCAAACGGCACCATGCAAATGCATACTGTATGGCCGCTGCCGCGCGCAGGACGACTGGGCTGCCGTGCTGCATGCCCCGCCCGCCTTGCGCCGTGCCACGCTGCACCTGCGCCACGCACACGCGCCGCTCGTGCTGCGCTCGCTAACCCAAGCCGCCACCACCACCACCACCACCACCAGTGCTCCTCCCACCACCACCACCACCACCATCAGCCCGTGGAGGCAGCAGCACCAGGCCGATCAGCAGCTGCAGGGAGGGGGGCCCGAGGTGACGCTACACTTGCAAGAGCCTATCTGGCCCCTGGAAGGGGAGGGCGGCGATGCGCTGGTGGAGGGTGGTGGGGAGGGACGGCTGCTGGGCGATGATGATGATGAGGAGGAGGAGGACGGGACACGGAGCGAGCTGGACCTGGGAGGCAGTGCCGATGCAGCTTGGTGAGTTGTCCCACAGCATGGTTGTCCCACAGCATGGTGGGTTGTCCCACGCACTGGCTTTGCAACTGGCCTGTGCATGCGCAGACGCTGCATCCACCAGCGAGCGCGTCACGGTCAATGCGTGAGGTGCGCTGACGTGCACTGCGCAGGCACAAGAAGCAAGGCAGCAAGGCAGGTCTTCTCCTTGTGAAGAAGGTTCCCGCCACATCACTTCTCCGCCACCTCACCTGCCTCAGGCTTGGTGCCATTGGAGGGATAGGGTTAGGCACCACCGGCACAGCCACAGCCGCACTGGGAGAAGCAGCAGCAGCAGGCGGGGAAGGAGGAGGGAGAGGACAGGGAGGGTATGGGGGCAGCAGCATGTGGGGCCCTCATGAGGGCTTGGCCCTCACGCCCCGCATGGTGGTCCAGCTGGCAGGCCTGCCCGCCCTGCGGCAGCTGCACCTGGCCGTCATGCTGGTGGCACCACCCCCGGGCAGGGCTGCTGCCGGCAGTTGGCCGTCGGTTGGGAAGGTGGCGGCCTGGCTGAGGGCGGTTTGCGACCGGGACTGGCCCGTGGGAGCTGCGCAGAAGCTGGACGGGGTCTTGGGCATGGGAAGGATTGGTGAGCAGCCTGGTGAGGCCGCGTCCTGTCCGGGCAACCCGTTGCTCGTGCTTTGCGCTCTGCGCCAGCTGACCACCTTGGTGGTGCACGCGTCGTGCCCGTTGGTCCACGCTGACGCCCCTGCTGAGCCCTCATCCATGGCGCCTGCTGAGCCCTATAATGAGGAGGACGAGGACGAGGAGGACGAGCAGGAGGAGGAGGGTGGGGAGGGTGATGGAGGGTCTGTGGCGGCAGCGCTGCGCGTGGCACTGATGAAGCACCGTGGGGCACGTGGCATCGTCCGTGGTAGTGATGGTAGGGGAGGCGGCGGCAGGGGTGGGGGTATTGGTGGGGAGAGGGGCAGCGGCGGCAAGGCTGGTGGTGCAGGGAGGGCGTGGGGCGAGGGCGTGGGCGTGCTGGGTGTGCTGTGCTGCGGCCTGTCGGATGAGGTGGTGGCGGGGTGGCTGCGGTGCATGGGTGCGCTGCAGCAGCTGTCGCTGAGCGGTGCCGGCTGGCTGCGTGGCGGTGGCGCCGGGCCTGACAATGCTGCGGGCGGTGCTGCTGGTGCAGCTGGAGATGCGTCATCATCCATGCGTACGAACGGGCTTCAGAACGGCAGCGTTGGCGCGCCGCCTGACTGCAGCGGTAATGGCGCGGGGTGGGTGGGTGGTGGCGGCCATGGTGGCAATGGCGCGGAGGGAGGTAGCGATTGTGTGGGTGAGCAGGATTGCCGCAGCGGTGGTGGCGGCGGGGCGCTGGAGGTGCTTGGTGGGCATGGGCAGCTGCGCTCCTTGCACCTGGCCCTCTATGGGCCTGGCATTGTCACGGCTGGTGGTGGTGTTGGTGGTGGCGGTGGTGGCGGTGGTGGTGGTGGTGGTGGCAATGGTGGTGTGGGTGCTGGGGAGGCAGAGGGGGGGCATGGTGGTGGTGTGGCGGGGCGGGATAGGGACGGCGACGGTGAGAAATGCGCAATGCCACCTTTGGTGGGCTCGGTGATGGGCAAATCGTTTGAGCTCCCGCCCTCGATGGGGGCTTGGGGCGCCATGCAGGGGCGGGGCGGGGTCTTGGCGGCGCGCCTGCACGGCCAGCAGGCGACTGGGAAAGGTGCGTTGCCGCCGTTTGCTGTACCGTTATCTCACCGGGTTAGGGTTAGGGCGAGGGGTCGCACGTATGCCCTAGAGACCTCCATACGCGACCACCACCCATGCAGGGCATGCGTCGGCATGGCGGCAGGCGGCGGATGCCGTGCGCCCTCACCTGGAGCTGGCTCCGTGGCACGTGCCCGTCGCGCTGCACACGCTGGAGCTGCACGACGTCAGGTGCGTTCTTGCCGTCGCCGCCGTCATTGCATTTCATCCTGTGGGTGGGCACTCAGGAGCTGCACGACGTCAGGCGCGTCATCTTCTTTGTCGCCCATGCTGCGTGACGTCAGGCCTGTCCTTCATGGGCATGCCATCTGCCACTCAACCGCGCTGGCAGCTCCTGTGCCACCCACACTCCTCAAGCCCTGACTTTCCATTCGCAAGCCCTAAAGCCTAAAACCGGGACCTCTCCATGCGCCCCGTGCAGGTTCACCCGGGACTGGGAGCGTGACGAGCACGCAGCAGGCCGACTGCCGCACCTGCTGCACCTGGCGCTGTGCAACCACCGCCCCATGGCGCCCATACCCTCACCCATATCCTCATGCACACCGCCGCTGGTGGCTGTGGGCGGTGGGGCGGCTGAGGCTTCCCTTGATGGCGTTGCGAGCCAGGCTGGCGCCACGGGGCGTGGTGGCGTGATTGGTCAAGGACCGCAGCGGCAGGAAGGAGAGCAGCAGCAAGAAGAGCAGCAGCAAGAGCAGCAGCAAGAGCAGCAGCAAGAGCAGCAGCAGCTGTTGCCTCCTCCTACGGCTGTGACCAACTGGCACCTCAAGTTTGTGGCGGGCCGGGTGGCCAAGACGCTGACGAGGCTGGTGGTGCGGGACGTCTTGGCGACGGTGGACGGGCGGTGGGCGGAGCACCCCAGCAGGTGCGCGCACGCGTGCGCTCTGGTGGCGCTAAAGTGTTAGGGTTGGTGGTGTTAGGGCGTGCTCAGGTGGCGTTATGGCAAGCAGTATCGTTCAGCCGGGCTGCGTTGTCACCTGATGCCTCCTAGTGAGAGATTGTGCGTGGCAACAATGGTGCTCACATTGGGTCGCTTGATGATGCTTGATGATGATGCTTGATAGTGAGAGAGTGTGTGTGAACTTAAACGGTGCTCACCTGTCAGGTTTGCTCCACTATCAACACCGCCGTGAGTGACTGCAGTGGCAAGCTCAAGGCGCGTGGCGTGGCGCTGCTGGGTGCGCTGCCCCGCCTGCGCCACCTGGAGCTCGAGGTAATGAGGGCTTGCAGAAGGGCTTGCTTCGTCGCGCCTGAGGGCACTGCACCGGCTGGGGACAATTGCTTGGGGCGCTCTTGGCTGCCCAAAACACACAACCAGCCCTGCAGCCCCACACTCACCCTCTGGCAGCACACCAACACTGTGCAAGGCCAGCTGCTGCAGCCCTGAGCGAAGCTCAGGAGGCCCCTCAGCTTCCCACCGTCCCACCAAACGCACCGCAACGCGTGACGCGTCTGACGGGCTGCCCAAAACACACAAATAGCCACTGCAGCCCCACACTCAGCCTGTGTTTTGGGCAGCCTGTCAGGTGCGGCAGGCGTTGCGGTGCGTGTGGTGGGATGGTGGGAGGCTGAGGGGCATGCAGGGCTTTGCTCAGGGCTGCAGCAGCTGGCCATGCACAGTCTTGGTGTGCTGCCAGAGGGTGAGTGTGGGGCTGCAGGTGGACGGGTGTGTGTTTTGTGTAGTGTTCAGTTCCAAGGTTGTGCTGCTGCTGATCCCAAACACACTTATGAACGTCCCAGACACCGTGCTGGCCTTCATCAGGCACACCTCTGTGCCCACCTGAATTATTTCGTCACTGACTGCTCCTCGTTTGCTTACTTGACCCTGCTGCTGCAGGTTGGCCACCGCATGGGCTGGCCGGCGCAAGAGAGCCTGGTGCACGCGCTGGGCACGCTGCGGCCGCACCTGCGCACGCTGCAGCTTCGCGCCAGCAACCTCTACCCTGAGAGCTACCAGCTGCTGGGACAGGCGCTGGGGTTGGTACGGGTGGAGAGTGGGACCGACGGGGGGCAGGGTGGAGCAGCAGGAGGCCCAGAGGAGCGGGACGGGCAGGCGGGTCCACAGGCTGAGGGTGGGAAGGATGGGGAGCGTGCGCAAGGAGGAGGAGGAAGTGGTGCCACGGCGCTGGTGGCGCTGCAGCACCTCGGCGTGCAGGCGTCGTACCAGCTGCAGGCGGATGAGATGGAGGCAGAGGTGCGGGGACTGCGGCAGGCGCTGCCAGGCTGCGCCGTTGTGCTGCTGTAGTGGTGCAGTGGTCCTGGCTCTTGAAATCGAGCTTTCCAACCTGCAAGCGCGTGCAAGCTTGCCACCAAGAACGCGCCAGAACGAAGCACGAACGCCTCACGCGATCTACAGCAGGCACGCTTTGAGCTTTACACGAGTGGCGCTGAACTCGTTGCGGCACATTCCTGAATCGCAGAACCACGCCCTAGTCTTCATCTTTGCCGCGGTCTGCTGCACAACTTGCAGAATTCTGCATCAGAAGTCCTCTGCATCTCAAACACTCAATAATGACGGACGCCAGCGCCACCCAGGGAGCGAGCGCTGCAGCGGTGCCAGGCGCACCAGCGGACGCGCACCCGCTCATTGAGGCCACCTCTCAGCTCACGCGCTTCTACGATGCCACCCTGGAGGTGCGTACGTGCCTGCACGGTGGCGTGCCCAGCTTTCTGTGCGCCGGCGGTGGCATTTCTGTCACGTGGTGCGGCGCGCCCCGCCCCGCCCCGCCCCGCCCCGCAGAGTCTGAACCATTCCGCCCAACAAACAAGCACGTGCACTACGATCGCTGCTGCTGCTGCAGGTGACGGCCAATCGCTCGCTGGTGCTGCAGCAAGTCAACCTTAGCGTCGCACATAAGCAGCTTCTCGTGGATGCAGTGCTGGACCTGCAGGCCGGCAACCGCTACGGGCTCATTGGCAAGTGAGTGCGCAAGGGCTGCAGTGCATGCTCGTCCTTTTCCTGTGCCGGCACAGTCGGATGAGCGGCGGGGTGAGTCGTGCGATCGTCGAGGATCGTGGGGCGCTGCCGGCGCCGTCTCACTCAGGAGATCCTTTAACCACAGCAGCAGTCATAGCTGCAGTACCAGTGTGCAGTTAGCACACTGACGCGCTCTCGCTTGCTTCAGCGGCCTCTCTCCTGCTGCTGTGCCTGGCGATCCTTTGAGAACAAGTCAGCCACTCCAGCAGCACGGCACCAGTCATTCACGCCACGCATTGATGATGACGGGCATGTTGTCACGACTACTACCTGTCCCTGCAGGAACGGCGTGGGCAAGTCCACGCTGCTCCAGGTGCTGGGCTCCCGCACGCTGGTTGGGTTCCCAAAGTGGCTCACGTGCGTGCACGTGGCGCAAGAGGCGCCCGGCAGCCAGCAGAGCAGCGCGTTGGAGCACGTCATCGCGTCCGACACGCGCGCCGCACAGCTGCAGCGGTGAGTGTGTAGAGACAGGAGGGAGGACAGTGTGGCGAGGGAAATTTAGGATATCTGGTTGGCGGGCACGCCGCTCTGCAAGCAACCGCACCACCACTTTGCCAGCAGTGGAAGGGATTAGTGTTGGCACAGCGCAGCAACAGCAGATGGCAAGAATGGACCTGCAGCTGCTGAGCCTTATGTGGCAATAGCAACGGTAGGCGATTACAGGCAGTGGCGCGACGTTCGCGTGCTCAGATTGCCCACACCCTGGCTGACACTGCTCTGGCCTGGGCCTGGTGCCTAATCTTCCTCGTTGCTGATCATTGTGCCTTGGTTGCCGCGGCTGGAACGCCCCGTTTGCAAGCTACCACACACACACACTGCCCACCCTGGCGTGCCACAGGGAGATTGACCTGCTTGAAGCTGCGCTGAGCGGCGGTGACTCGCAAGCGCTGGTCTCGGCCGTCACCTCCCTCAGAGCCAACGAGGCGCAGTCCGCCGCCAACGCCGCCAACGCCACGGCGGCGCAACGGTCAGGGCGGAGGGGCCTGGCGGCGCGCAAGGCGGCGGTGGCGGCGGAGAGGGGCGCGGCGGAGGCGGCGGCGGTGGCGGCAGAAGGAGGGGCTGTGGTGAGTGGTGGGCGCTGGCAGCAAGGTGGTAGCAAGTCATCAGCAGCAGCAGCAACATCATTGCATGGCGTTCACGACATGTGTCATGATGCTGCAGCCGTCATGACAGATCGCCAGGCAGGCCTCGTCAAGCAGAGTTCACGTTGCTGCACGTTGCTGGTGGTAGCAAGTGTGCGGTGGCAGGGTGGCAGGCGAATGCGCAATGGAAGGTGGCAGGGCATACGCAAATGGCAAGGCTGCGTCAGTCTCTGATGTTGGTGTTGTGATGCTGATTGATCACGTGCACTGTGGCAGGTGACCATGTCCCCGGAGGAGGCGGCGGCGGCAGCGGCAGAGCTCCTCAATGACCGGTGCGCTTAGCTGCCTTGCCTGTGGTCCAGCTCACATTGTGGCAAGGCAGCCCCAGCCCCAGCAACAATACCGCACGTCTTATTCTCCATAGCACGTCCTATGATCTCTGGTGTGTGTGGCGTGCAGGTATGTTGAGTTGGAGGAGCATGACGCCGACGCTGCCGAGGGCAAGGCACGACAGATCTTGACAGGTGCGTGGTGCTGGGCGACGGTGGCGCAGGCAAGGCAAGGCCACCTGCTACGCCATTTGCGTAGCTACGCAAGCATCCGCACGGCTCACCAGCCTCTTGACTGCCACGCCCATGACACCCCGCATCAAACGCCCCACGCACTTGCAGGCCTGGGCTTCAGCAAGCAGTCCATGGAGGCCCCCCTCTCAACCCTAAGCGGTGGCTGGCGCATGCGCGCCGCCCTCGGCGCCGCGCTCTTTGCCGCACCCGACATCCTGTGCCTGGACGAGCCCACCAACCATTTGGACCTGGAGGCCACGCTCTGGCTGCAGGTGAGGGGGCGGCATGGGTGCAGGGCTTAGGGTGCTAGGGTTCCACGCATGCTTGACAGCAGCATCTGCTCCGTCTGCATGGCGCTTGCTTTTTTGCGTCCTCTTATTGCCTCGTCTGGCGCACAGGCAGCTGCAAGCCTCACTCATATCACTGCGTCGTTTGCTCGTGCCGCACACAGGAGTTTCTGGTGAGCAGCGCGTGCACCAAGCAGACGCTGCTGGTGGTGAGCCATGACCGCGCCTTCCTCAACGCGGTGGCAGGGGAGACCATAGAGCTCAAGGACAAGACGCTGAGGTGCGCCAGGGCAGTGAAGGACTTGGTCACTTCCCTTTGCTTCATCATGTGCGAACTATTCACGTTGCGCATCGCCGTGAATTCTGCACAGCAAGGCCAGCCCGGCTGCTCCTTTGTGGCGGCCTCACCACTCTCTCACTCGCCCACTCGCCCTCTCACTCAATTGAGATTGCTCACAGGTACTTTCAGGGCACGTATGACGCCTACATGGAGGCCAAGCGGCTGGCGTTTGTGGCGGCCACGCGTCAGCAGGCGGCCCTGGACAAGCAGAAGAAGCACATTGAGGGCAGCATTGCCGAGGCGGAGAAGGCCGCGCGCGTGGTGAGTCGGCGTCCATCGCAAACGGGGCTGCAGGCCGCGTCAATCAGGGCAGCACGGACCAGCTGCGAGGCATGATTAGGCACAGGCGCATACCAGGTCAGCAGTCACCGGCATACCAAGGCACCAACGACCATCCACGTGAGTTTGGTGAAGGTCAAGGAGAGGCTCACTGCCTAGGCACTTCTGGCGCCCTGCCCATTGCAGTTCTCTCTCTCACGCACACGTTCGCTGATGCTGCGCCCGCTGCTTCTCAGGCGGGTGACGACAAGAAGTTGGCCCAGGCCGCGAGCCGCAAGAAGAAGCTTGAGGAGCGTCACGGGCTGGACAAGAACGCAAAGGGCAACAATTTCAAGGTTTGCTGTCATGAGAGGCTGCTGTGCTTTGCTTTGCTTTGTCGCATGTTGCCAACACTGAGGGACAAGCAGCCGGGCAGTAGTAAAGTTGCAGCTGGAACACGTACGAACACTCCTCTGGCAGCTCCTCTGACAGATCAGATTACCAGGCACTGCACGGGTACATCCAGGCTCCGTTCCTGACGTTTCTTTCTTGGGCTCCTGCGTGCGCGCGCAGCTCAACCGTGACCTGGCTGGCTACCACACCTCCAGGCGGCCCACCGTCGTGCTGGAGACTTTTGACAAGGTGCGGGATCCGTCCCGAAGGCTGTTTAGGGCTTGCAGTTAGGGCGGCTGCATGAGCCCGGCGCGGTGCCTGCAGGTGTGGGGCACTCTGACCATGCGCCCACGGGGCTTGCATCCCCTGCCTGCTCCAACAGCTCCGCAGACTGCTTCAAGAATGCCTGCAAACAGCTTCACTGCTTGCCTTCCATGCCACATGCTGTACCCCCGCTTCGCCCAGCACCTCATGGTGCGCCTCGTGCCCCCCGCTTCTCCGCAGGTGTTTGACTTTTCCCTGCCTGAGCCCGCGCCCATGAGGGGAGTGGGTGCAGGGACCAGCCTCCTGCAGTTGCGCCACGTCAGCTACACCTATCCTCGGGCGGCGGCACCCGTGCTCTATGTGAGTCATTGGCGCGCGTGTCCAGAGCAGCAGCTTTGATTGCCAGCTTGCAGGCCAGCGGCGTCAGCAGGCGGATGTAGCCTGGCAGCAAACAGAGCAAGCACAATGAGTCGCGGTTTTGTTTGAGGCAGCATATGACACCAGAGCGTGTGTGTGTGGCTTGCAAAATGGGGTTTCAGTCCGCCGCACCAAGGCTACAAGGATTAGCAGCAAGGCAAAATCAGGCAGCGTGTGGGGCTGTGCTCGCCATCTCTCATGCACACCGGAACAGGATGCGTTTCTGCAGAGGGTGTTTCATACTTGTGGGTGCTGCTCGCCTGGTCGCGCGCCATCACAGGCATCACAGGCGCTCCATCATTGCTGCCGTGCCTGTGATGCGTGCACTTGGTTGGGTGTTCAGGGCGCCACACTGGACATCCTGCCCACGTCGCGCATCGCTCTGGTGGGGCCCAACGGGGCCGGCAAGTCCACGCTCATGCGCCTGCTGGCAGGTGTGTCTCATGAGGAGCAGCACCAACAGCGTGACTGCATGGCAGGGGTGTTGTGGTGCTTCAACACGCTCACGCGCCTGCTGGTGCACCATTGTCGGTCTTTCCATTGGTTGGGAGGTGCTGGCAGTCTCGCCCTTATCACTTCCGCACCCACGCACAGCCATGCCAGCACACCACCTTAAATCCTAACCCTACCTGCAGGTCAGCTGGAGCCCACCCCGCCTCCGCCTGGCTTCGTTCCGCCCAAGACCACCCCAACTGATAACAAGCCACTCACCAAGAAGCAGGCAGCGGCGGCCAAGGCGGCGCCCGTCAGCGCCAGCCAGCTGCCATCAGCGCAAGCGGCGGCGGCCGCCATCGCAGCAGGTGCGCTGTTGCGGTGCTTGGCCTAGATCGAACCCCATGCGTGCACGGCGTCACTTCTTCACTTCTGCAGCGCATTGCACCACAGCTGCCCCAAATTTGCGCACATGTGGCGGACATGTGGTGCGGCGGCGGCGGCCGTTGCGGCAACGCAGAGAGCTGGCAAAGAGGCTCTGCTCTGCTCACATCGCCGCAGGTGGTGCGGCGGCGGCGGGCAGCGTGGAGCGCGCGGCGACCCTGCGCATCGGCGTGTTTGGGCAGCACTGCATCGAGGACCTCAACGTGCCCGAGACGGCGCCTGAGAGGCTCAAAGGTGTGTGTGATGAGCTCAACATCTGGCCTGACCTGAATGTCTGGCCTGACCTGAATGTCTGGCCTAGGTGCAGTGGAAGGCACAAGCAGCTGCCAGTGTGTGCAGCAAGGACCTGGACGCACGCAACCGCTTGCTCCGTCCTGTGTGTGCCAGTTGCTGACCCTTACACCTGTCGTGCCTGCCCCGTGTGCATGCAGCGCTGTTCCCAGCGCAATACAGCAAGGACCTGGAAGCACGCAATCGCCTTGCTCAACTGACCCTTACAACTGTCGTGCCTGCCCCCTGTGCATGCAGCGCTGTTCCCGGCGCAATACAGCAAAGACCTGGAAGCACGCAACTACCTCGGCTCCTTTGGCCTGGGCCCCACCTCCATGCAGCCCCTCAGCTCGCTCAGTGGGGGCCAGAAGGCCAGGGCGGCACTGGCACTCATGTTTGCGGCACACCCGCACCTGGTGCTGGTGAGTAGGCCCGCTGCTGTGGTGTGCTGATGCTCTTGACGTTGTGACACTGCTATCGCCCATGTTTTAGCGCCCATGACGCACCCAGTACCTAGTGCTGGGTCAAGACATCCCCCCAGCATGCGTGCGTTGGTGCCCCTGCGATGTATGAACCTGTCTGCTGCCCCGCTGTCCTCTGCCATTCGGGCCCTTCACCATCATCATCATTGCATGGCGTTCATGGGAGGTGGCATGATGCTGCGACCATCACCAAAGATCGCCAGGCAGGCCTCGCCACGCTGCATCGTATGTCTCCATGAGCATGTCTCCATGAGCTTGCTACCCCACCGTGTGTCCCGCTGGCTTGCTGCGTGCAGCTTGACGAGCCGACCAACCACTTGGACCTGGACACGGTGGAGGCCTTGGCGCGCGCGCTGCGCACCTTCAAGGGCGCCGTGGTGGTGGTGAGTGGGCAGGCGCTGTGTGCGTAGCTTGCAAACGGGGCTGCAGGCCGCATCAGCCAAGGCAGTGTCTCCAGGGGGTCGGAGAAGGATGTTGCTGGGTCAGCGCACCACCTCCACAGCGCAGCATGGGATGGAACCGCAGCCTTCTTATAAAAGGGCATGCAGCTGACCAATACATCGCCCTTGTTTTCCATTGTTGTCCTGCCACGCCAGGCCTCCCACGACATCCGCTTCATTGCCGAGCTGCTCAGTCCGTCTGGCACCGAGGACGAGGACGGCAGCGCGCCACCAAAGGGCGCGAGCGACCTGCTACCCGGAGAGGTGCGGGCTGCGGCTTGGCTTGGCTTGGCTTGGCTTGCCGCCACCTGGTGACTACAGTACGTACGCAGGCCTTGCTTTGCACTGCAGGCGTGTGCAACGCACACAGGCATGCTTGTACGCGTGCCTGGCTTAGCACACTAGGGTTAGCAGTGAGGCAAGGCCGCCACCACCAAGGTGCACCAGCAGCTGCCTGCTGCTGGCTCCCTGGCGCATGATGCTTCCCGCGTGGATCCCCCTTGGTCGCATGGGACAGTGAGGCGCGGGGTGCGCTGCTGTTTGGCAATTACAATCACGTGCAGGTGTACGTGGTGGGCAATGGCGCCGTGCGGCGATGGGAGAAGGAGGGCGGCGTGCAGGCGTATGCGGAGCAGGTGCTGGCTGCGGTGCAGAAGCAGCACGGCGGTCTCCTGGGCAAGCGGCAGTGACAGCAGGGCGGTGCTTGGGGCAGCTGGCGCCGCTGGGTCAGGTCAAGGAGGGCAGTGAAGGAGGGAGCAGGTGCTGAACGCTGGCTACAATGGGGAGCTGGCCACCACTGGCGTGATGGGTCGCTGTCTGGGGTGGATGGTGGCGCATGCAGCGGTGCAATCACGGTGCAATGTGCCAGTCACTGAGTGGGCTGCTAGGAGGGCAACGACGTGGTGACGCTCTGTTTAGGGCAGTCTGGTGCTGGTGGACAGACTGGTGCTGGTGGGCAGCACGAACGAAGCATGCATGGGCATGTCAAGTTTTGTGCACCGTGCAGTGACTGTCCCTTTCCAATGCCGCAATAACACCATAGCGCTGCTTTCCGGGCAACTTGCGCCTTTTCCTGGTGTGCACGCAACTGCCGTGCCACCTGCCGCTTGCGCCATCATCCGCTTGCATGGCTGCAAGGCTCTCAGCATTGTTGTTGCATGCCTTTAGCCAGGGCGGCTGTTTGGGCAGCGCTCAGCAAAAGCATTCAGAACGCTGAACAGCGTTAAGCATTACGTCCACTCGAGCTCGCATTCAAGTTGTCTTGTTCGCAAAGTGCTTCATCCTGTACAGCAGCAGAGGTGCCCCTGTACACATGTGCTCAGCTCGGCAGAGGCTCGCTTGGGCAGCGCGCATGCCAACAGTCGGTGCTCAGGCGCGCGCCAGGTAGCCAAGCCTTCGTGAACCTCTCCTGCTAATCTGTGCCAACAGAAGGCGCTCAGACGCGTGCCAGGTGGCGCCTGGAGAGCGGCTGGGTCACCAGCGGGAGTGATCCTGCCGCCGCCTGCACGCATACATCGCACCATACGCGTGCAGGAGCATCTCAGCTGCAGTACACCTCTCCTGCTCGGGTGGTTGCATGCCTCTGAGCCACAACCGTGCTACGTGCTGCAGAGCTGCAGGCTTCTACAGCATGAGCCCAAGGGCACTCTCTCACCTTTGTGGACAAGCAGGCGGGGTCAGTGGAGCCAAGGTCGTCCGTGGTGATCTTTGCCGAGTAAACAGTCAGCGCCGTCTCACTCGTCTGCAGGATGAGCAGGATCCAACGTTTGAACGATTTAAAAAAAAGGATGACGCGCTGATCCTTGCTGCCCCAAGGTGCCGCTGGCCGCCTTGTTATGCAAGCTATACGCGCCCAGAGCTTGAGGAAGCAAACGTACCAGATTCACACGCATAGGTGCCGGATTGAGCTTCTGCATCCCTCCAGGGGTGAAGAAGGCCGGCAGGCGGTAGTCAGAATTGGCCACGAAGTACTCAGCGCCGGCGAACCAGGTGTCACTCGCCGGCCTGAGCGGCCCGGGGCCGAGCAGCTGCACCTTGTTGCGGAAACGCATCAGGACCAAGCCAGGCAGGGCGAACTGGCTCGTGATGGTGCCTTTGGCCTTGGCCGTCAGGCCCTGCGCCATGCAAAGCACGCCGGGCATCATGGACAGAGTGCATGCGGGCACGTTTTGCTGCACACTGCAGTGCGGGGCGCGCGCTGACCCTGCGTGCGCCCGCTCACCAGCAGCTTCATGCGAACGCACTGCCCGGGGCTGATGTTGACCGTGTTGGACACCGTCTCCGTGGTGGTGTCGGTTGTAGTTTGCGTCTGGGTGTCAGTGTACGAGACGCTGCAGGGATATACGTACGAGTCAAGGTAGGCGGGAGCAAAGTGAATCAAAGGACCCTGTAGCACTCCCAAGTGCCTGCGGCGCAGCAGACAAGCGTGATGGTGCGCTCACCTGACCTCCACAGCCACTGACAGCTCCCCGCCAGCTACAAAGAAGTCTGCGCGGGCACAGGCGACGTCAGAGGACGTAAAGCGTGCCATGGCAAATGCAGCGTTGTTGCGGCCATGGAGTCAGTGCGCACCGCATTTGCCCTTGGCAGTGACTGTTATCTTGCCTCCCACGGTGACACTGTGCGTGGTGGTGGTGCTCGTTCCCTTGGCCACCTGCACGTGCGCGTGTGCGGCGCGATCCAGGTCAGGCTTGCGTACGTTGGCGGCATGCAGCCATCCCGCAGCCTTGCCGCTCGGCGCATGTCCTGCGCACCGCATGGCTGAGCGTGCAGGCGCTGGTGCCGTTGTGGTGCAGCGCGCTGCAGACGGTCTCGTCCATTGTGCTGGCCACCCAAGGCGTTTGGGACTGCTGCTCGAAGTCTGGCGTGTCGTCCAGCGACTGCAGCGTCACGAAGTCGGATGGGTCGTAGTCCTTGGTGTGCTTGGTGGCCCAATCCTGCGTGCGCGTCAGCGCGTTCGACGACCGTGTCAGCGCACGGGATGTCGCGGGGAGCGAGCGCACCGCAAGAAAACAGGATCTTCGCTTACCGAAAGGCCATAGACGTCGGCCATCTCGCAGCAGGTGCCCTGCTTTTCGGCGATGCTGTTGCAGACCTGCACAGAAGCGTGCACGCGAGCATCGGCGCACGATGAGATGGCGTAGGCGGGCGGGCCGCGGGCCGGGCGGGCCGCGGGGTGCGGGCTGAGGACGGGTGGCTCGGTCCGCCACCCGAGCGAAGCAGCGCACCTCCGTGAACGTGTCGATCAGGGTGTCGGGCCAAGCGACCGGCTGGGTGTGCCAGGTGACCGGCGCTCCGCAGCTTGGCATCACGGCTGCGAGAGTTGCGCGCCCACAGCAGCACGCCAGGACGACGAGCAGGGCGTAGCGAGCAGAACGAGTAGAGCGGAGCGCCATGGTGGTGGATCGAGCGAGAGCAGCGGATGGAGAGAGTGTGCGCGGGTGCTGGCCTTTGAAAGGAGGCCCGTTGTTCGCCGATGATCCCGAAATCCTTGGCGAGCCTGCCGCGAGAGCTTCGGCCGCGTTGGCCGGGTGGGACCGGGCCCACCCAAACTGGCGCCGCGCGCGGGACGCAGCGAGCGCGACGACGGCGTGCACAGGTGTTTGGGGCCCGCGCACGGTCTTCGTTTAAGGCGCTTCAAGATCGCCGCGCGAGATGCTGATTGGCTGACGAGCCGGGGATCGCGATCTCGTCGCCGTGGAAGGACCGTTGTCTGCAGGGCTGCCAGCCGGACGCGGCCCACACACAAGCTAGCACACAGCTGCACAGGAAAGCTGTCAAAGCCTGGCTTGAGTGCGCCCTTGCGCACTGGCAGTTGTGCGTCCTGCCACCTGCCACCTGACGCTTGCACTGCCGCCGATCCGTGGCCCCACACAACATGCAGCAACACCCACTTTGACAAAGTGCAATGCAACCATGCAACATCCTGCAGCAAAAGCCAGGGCTCCCAGGGCTGCCAGCCCTAGCACTCAAGAGCCACCCAGCAAACGATCATGATACAATCAACTGCAGCCACGCGTGTGGCTGCAGTGCACCCTCGCTGCCGCTGAGCCTCCATCCAATCCACGCTCAGTTCTGGATGGAGAGGGTCAACTTGGGGTCGTGCTTGTCCGCCATTTCGTACAGCTCCTTGCGCAGCTCCCATGCCTTGCCCGTGGCGTCAATCTTGCGGGCCCAGTCCACCACCTGGACAATATGGGGCATGCGCATGATAAGCCATAGCTCTGCCAATTGCGGGCTCGAACTGGGCACATGCGCTGGGAGCGGCGTGTGCAAGCCTGGGCTTGGCATACATGCCGGTGAGCAGAACGATGAAGTGCGTACGTCCAACCGCACCTTGATCTTGAGGTTGATCTTGAGGGGGTGCGGG
>QAXK01002768.1:0-10640 GCA_004335735.1 Chlorella sp. KRBP | reverse complement strand
GTGCAAGGCCACTTGCATCATCGGCTTGTTCATGATGTTCTCCTTGCCTGCGGCATGGGGGGCACACATAAGGAGGCGTGGCCAGGGGTGTGGACACAGCGTCGACGTGGAGATTATGGGGTGGCATTCGTGCGGCCCGTCCACATCGCGGCTAGTGTTCAGCCACTGCCTTTCTGCAGCTTCTGCTGGCGAGCTAGCTAGCCCGCTGCCCAGCTCTCATGCAGCTCCTGCACATCTCTCACCCGTGATGAGATAGTTGCGGATAAAGGTTGGGTGGATGTCGGCGATCTGCGGCGGCAGAATGACTGACACGTCCCTGTACTTGACCTCCTGGCGCGTGTAGCCAAAGATGCTGCAGGCCGACTGGTTGGCCATGATGAGCGACGACTGCGCGTTCATCATGATGGCGCCGATCACCTCGCCGCCTGACGACGTGCCCAGCAGACCTGCAGGATTGAGGCACCAGCACCGATCATCATGAGGCCTTCACATGGGGAACTGCCTGCCCAGCTTTCAAGCAGCTGGCACATGGTGCGACCTCCTTGCTAGCAAGTAAACATCGTGGCAAGCGGCCAACGACGTGTAGAGCTCGCTTCCCTCTGGAAGCTGGGTGGAAGCTGTTCACCAACTAATGGGCGCTAGAAAGACAAGGCATGGGCGCACCCGAGGCCAGCTTCTCGCACAGCTGCGGGTCTTCCGTCTCCCATCCCTGCAGCGCGGCACGGTTGCGCTCGTTCTCCTGCACCACCTCGAGGCGGTCACCCTCCCTGCACGCGCGCACGAGCAATGCAGGCCAACGGCGATGCTCGTCACACACAGGTCAAGCTGCGAGCAGGTGGACCCAACCCTTTGCCTCTCCCAGCCTCATGCATGCCAGGTTGCCTGGTTCCACGCGCACTCACTTGAACCATGCCTCGGAGCTGTATGGATCCAGCTTGATGTGCTCCAGGTACTGCAAGTAATGAATGCTTAGCAGTTGTGAGTTGGGATAGGGATTCTGCGCAACCTCGTGAGGCATGTTCACCATGCGTTGCCTGCACCGCCCGCAGACCGCAGTGTGCACGGGCGTTCCTGTTGATGAGGAGTGCGGCACCCTGATCAACAGTTGCCTACCCTCGCCGCCATGACCTCCTCACCTTGCCGTAGAGGCGGACGAGCTTGATCTTGGTGGCGTGGGACTGAAGTGAGTCCCTGTGCACACACGATAGTCAGCAGCCCACCACCAGGGCAACCAGTTGTTCGGCGGTCAAGGAGCAGCTGGCACCAACCAAGCGGTCAGGCAGCTCACACGACCTCCCATGCCACAAGTCATCAAAACAAAGGCACCACCGGGGTCTCCTGCTCTACTTCCTTTGTGCCTAAGCATATACTCTACAAGCGCCTGCACAGAAAGGCTACATCCACGCTGCCGCCCGCTGCCCACCTGTACACGCGGTCCGCCTGGTCAATCGCTTCCGCCAGGCGTGCCACCACCATCTCGAGCGCACTCAACGGCACGGTGGGATGCATGAGGCAGGCCCAGAAGCTGGCCATGAGCGTGAGCACCTCGCGGTGGCACTTGAGCACCACGACCAGCTTGCGCTGGAACTCGACGTACGTGACGAGGTCGGCGGCGTGCGTGCTGACGGCGGCCGTGTGCTGCGCCTGGTCCTGCTGCAGCATGAAGACGGCCAGGCGGGGGAGGAACGGAGGGTCCAGCTGACGCACCTCCTGCGCAGGGGCAGGTGATGGGGGGGGGGCAGAAGGAGGCTGTTGGGTGGGGGCGCTTGACGGGACGTGAGGGCATGTGCTGACTGCTGCGCTATGAGAGGCTTCTGATGCAAGTAAAAAGGCATTAGGCAGGGCAGCAGGCAGGACAGCAGGTGCAGCCGCAGGTGGTTGCAGGTGGCAACTGCTGCCAGGATGCGCTAACTTGCCTTGAGGTGCAGGTACGCCTTTTGGTGCGCGCCCTCGACGCTGATGAGGTAGACGGCTTGCAGCACCACCATGAAGGGGTGCTTGGGCATGTGCAGCAGGCCAACCTGCACACACGCACACACACGACGGGCACGCGCACGCAATGTGGGTGCCAAGGCAGTGTCCTGCGTTCCTGATGGGATTCTTGGGCACAAGTTCAGCAGGCCAACCTGCGATTAGGCCATGGTCACGAGCCAACCACACAGCTGCAAGTCTGGACATCCGGACGCCTGAAACTCGTCAGATCTGCCGTGGCGCTGGCCTGGATGTGCACCACCCTAACCCTAAACGTAAACCTAAGTCCAGCACAGACGCGCCGCACACAGGTCATGCTCCCCGTGCGCTCCCCCCGCGTTCTCACCGCCAGGACCTTGCTTGCGAGCTCGCATCCCTTCTCGTTGAGCGGCTTGACAGCAGAGAGCGGCGCGCGGCAGCAGCGCAGCAGCACCTCGACCTGCCTTGGGTCGGTGAACTCAAACGGGGCGCGGTCCTTCTCCACGTCGTGGATCGCCCTGCGGGTTAGGGTAGGGTTGGGCTAGGGATAGGTTCAGGTGGGTGAGAAAGAGGAAGGCGGAAGGGAGGAGAGAGGGCTTGTCACCAGGGTGCACTCCGCTAGGTGCGACCTGGAAGCCGTCCGTGCAGAGGATAGGGTTGGCTGCCCCACGATTCCAGACCGACCACATGCCCCAGACTCACTTGAACAGTGGCAGCACGCTCCTGACCGTATGCCTGTGCCTGAGCCACGACAGGCCTGCGCCCAGCAGGCCCATGGGGATGGTCCCTGCCCACATGGCCGCCGTGTACTTGCGGGCCGATTGCTGGGCAGACGCGGGGTCACTGGGGTCATAACCTGCATGCATATTGTGTTCAGGAAGGCATGGAAATGGTTGGGTCGGTGATGGCTCAGGGGCGGCCCCAACTTCAGGAGTTGGGAGCTCCCACATGAAAGCAGTTGCCACGCGTCAGCGCAAGCACAGAGTCAGCCCAGCGACGGGGATGGAAGGTGTGCTGCTGTTTTGCGTGTGCGTGTGCGCGAGTCGCCCGCATATGCACTCACCGACGGTGAAGGCGTTGAGCATGTAGAGCAAGGCGCACCACGCCAGCGACACGTGCATGGCGGTGCGCACGTGGTTGACCCACGCCCTGATGTGCGGCTGCCAGTAGAGCGTGAGGAAGGACATCCACAGCAGGCCCAGCAGGAACGTGATGCTCTGCCAGCGGGGGAAGTAAATGATGATGGAGACCACCACCAGGAACATGCGCACCCACAGGAGGTGCAGCTCCACCCTGCACAGCACGCAAAAGCAAAGCAGCAGCACCGCCACATCGTGTGTGAGCACATTGTGTGCGTGCCTGCCTCCGCATCTGATTGGAGTGTAAGAATGGCAGGCAGCAGCGAGGTTGCTTCGTGAACACGCCTGACCTGTACCTGTTGCTTTTGTCGTCATGCGTGGGGATGCGTGCAAGCGAAAGAGTGTGTGTGTGTGTGGGAGGTGGGCGCACCCTGCGTGTACGTACGCCCCAGGGGCCCTGCTGGTCAGGTCCAGGTCCATCTCCCCGGCAGCAAAGAGCGAGGCCTGGATGAGGAAGAGCGGCACTGCCAGGATGCCGATGAACACGTGGATCAGGTGCGGGGTGGACCAGCAGTCTGCGCAGTGTTGGGGCGGCGGGCACGTGGGCGCGCGTAGAGGTGCTCATTAGCACTCTCTGTGCCACGAACCTAATGAGTTGAACACTACACCTGGCACATGGTTCTGGCTGGTGAGCAGACGAGCTTTTCAGTTCACAACAGGGGCACAAGGGGTCGGAGGCAGGACTCACAAACAGAGGGGAACTCTGCGTGCTGGTTGGTCACGTCGGCGCTTCCGCCAAACATGGTGCAGTCGAGCGGCATCAGCAGGATGGTGAAGGCCATCACGTCCAGCGCTTGGAACAGTACGCGCGCGATGCGCCGCGCCACGGGCGTCAGCCTGCAGGGCACGGGGCACGGGGGCGTCAATCAAGAGCTCTGTGTGGTGTGGGGTGCCAACGAGTGCTCTCGGCAGAAGACGTGCTGTTGGGCACGGCACTTGATGCAATCCCACAGGTCAGAGCGGCAACAGGGTGGCACGGCAGGTGCCAAGCAAAATGCAAGGCCAGGCAAGTGAGCGACTGCTAAAGCCCGGCCAAGGCAGGGTGTGCACACCCACCACGAGTACTCTAGCCGGTTCTTGTGGAAGCACCACGCCAGATACGTGCCCATGGCGAAGGACGCCGCCACCGTGATGGCCAGCAGGTAGAAGCACGCGACCCAGAACGAGTAGCCCTGCAGTTGAGTAACCCATTGGCAAGCAACGTGCATGAATTTGCGATGGCTCCAGAACCGTGGCACCATGATACCATGAGGAGTCCGACGCCAAACACCGGCCTGAGCAACACCACTCTGCTCTGGCCTGGGCTGGTGCCTTATGTTTCCTCGCTGCTGACCCGTGTGGCCTTGGTTGATACGGCCTGAAGCCCCGTTTGCAAACTGCACACGAGCGCCACGACGTGCTCCTGAATCCTCCTGAGGCGCTGCGGGCCAAGCCTGCTGCCCAGCACTTGCACAACCGGCTGATGACCTGGTGGACGGCAGCAGCTGTCGGGTGGGCAACGCCTGCGCACCCTTGTGGCCATGAACTGCCGCATGGAGACCCAGCTGAAGATGCGCCAGAAGAGGCGCGACGACTCAATGTCGAATAGCTGCTGTGGCCCCACCACCAGCAGCCACAGCTGCAGCCACTGGGCGCACAGCCGGAAGGCCAGGAACAGCGTGCTGTGCTTGGCCTTCTCCTTGCACACTGCGGGGGTGAGAGGGCAGCGGGCAGGTGCGCCATGAGAAGATGAAGTGTTTCGATGCCTGCCCACTGGGGACGGCATGACCCACGCGTGCACTGGCCGCGTGCACTGGCCAAGGCTGCAGCTGGATCCCAGGCCAAGGGCTGCAGAAAAAAGCAACGCAGGCGCACCGTGATGCGTGGCGCCCATGACTGCCTCTGTCCACCCCGCTTCCTCCTCAAGGTCTGCGGTGCAGGCATGAACAGTCACATATACAGGTGCGTTGTTGCTTGCTGCTGGAGCAAGTCTGGAGCAACAACTGACGATGCGCGCATCGGCGCCGTCCATCCCGCCTCCCGTTCCTCCCAGGCCCGCGGACAGGCAAAGAGGCACGATGCTGCTTCTGCTGCTGCTGCTGCTGCTGCTGCTGCTGCTGCTGCTGCTGCTGCTGCTGGAGGTGCTCAAGGAGAGCTGGTGCATCCTGCCGCTCCCGGAGCGCCACGCCAGGGGCAACGCAGCGCGCACCTGCTGCGGACGCGCCATGAGGCCTCCCTGCGAGCGCGCAGCCAAGTGCAATACGCGTCAATGATGCATTCGTCAAACTCTTTGACTTTTGGCTGGGGCACCTGCTGCGCGCTGCACCAGCTCTAGACGCTGCTGCTGTGTCCGCGGCACACTGATCGCTGGCCCTCGCTGCCTTCTCGTGTCCGCTGCCTTCTGCTCCGAAACCATGGTCCTCACCTCCTCGGCTCATATGCGCGACGCTGCCGCCCATGGACGACATGGCGGCGAAGGATCAACTCTCAATGATATATCGGCCCCTGCATGCGATCGGCGCTGCCAATGCGTGTGTACCGGTCGGGCTGTTGTACCGTGTACCGCTTTTTGTTTTAGGGCCTGGCGCGCGCAAGAAGCGGCAGAAGCGAAACGAAGGCAGCGTAGGGTCGCCGGATCAGGAATGTGCGGATCACGTCGCTCCTGAGCCGCAGCGCGCTCGTGAGTCGCAGCGCGTCGGGACCAGTCGGCGCGCCGAGATGGCGCCGGCCAGCGTGATGTCGGCCACTTCGGCCGCTCCCTCCACTGCGGCGTCCAAGGCCTCCAGGAGCTTCGACGACGACGCGCACCAGTGCGTGCCTCCTTTTTGTGTGCGCAGAGTTTCGGACCCCGTCTCTCACGCAGGCTCACAATCGTTGCCTGTGCTCTGCTCTGCTTCTGCAGGCCGGCCAAGCCAGGCAACCACGGTGCGGGCTGTGGGTGCGAGCGGGAGCGCCTGCTGCGCGCGATGTTGACCCGCCCAACCGCTCACAGCGGCACCTCACCAGCGCGCCCAAACGCAATGGCACGCACACGCAGATGACCTCATGGACGAGTCAACGTTTGCGTCCGGGGCGCGGGGGGCGCTCTACACAAGTGCGTGCCGAGTGATGGACCACTGGCACCCGCAACGCTTGCTTGCCGGCAGCATGATACGTGGACTGGCTCACAAGTGCTGCATGCACTCTGCTCCATGCGCTTTGCAGTCAGCCACATGAAGGCGCGGCACTCGTGGATGTACGTCAGCTTCCGGCTCTTCTCGCACTGGCTGCAGCTGTGGCTGCTGGTGGTGGGCCCGCAGCAGTTCAACATTGACGCGTCACGCCTCTTCTGGCGCGTCTTCAGCTGGGTCTCCATGACGCAGTTCATGTCCACAAGGGTGCGATGCGACGCGGCGCCCGCCTGCATGGGTTACGGCACAAGGGTTGATAAGCACTGGGCTGATCGTTTAGCCACAACTGCCGCACCGGGGGCAGGGTCCATCACTTGCTCACAGTGTCAGGCGCACTGTGGTGGTGCTGGCGCCACCCTCCTCCCTCTCTCCCTCCCCACGCACCCGCAGGGCTACAGCTTCTTCGTCGCATGTTTCTACCTCCTGGTGGCCAGCATGGTGTGCGCCATGCTGCTGCTCTGGTACATCGGCTGGACGTTCACCAACAACAAAGTCGACTCGCTCCTGTGAGTAGCCAGGCTCCTGCGTGGGTGTCTGCTGTGTGTGTGCTGCGCTTTGCGTGCGATGCAGTCACTTCTGGGGATGCATGCAGCCCGTGCGATGCAGTCACTTCCGGGGATGCATGCATCCGCTGCACGTATGCGGGAGCTGGGAGCTGCGTGCATCAGGCCCAGGAGCTCACTTGAGGCGCTGTGTGCGATTGCCACTTGCATATCGCTTTGCCCAGGCCCTGTGTGACTGCTTGTTGCTGGTGCCCTTCCATTCCTTGCGCACCCGCAGACCGGTGCAGCTGGCGCGGTGGTGGTTCCGCATCTTCATGCAGTCACTCGACGTCATGACGGTCACCATCTTACTCATCCCGCTCAACTGCCAGATGTTTGGGTACCCGGATGAGGTCACGGGCTACAACCAGGCCTTCCCTGACATATGTGAGTGGGATTGGGAGCGAGATTGGCAGGTGCTTACTCTCAGACACCGCTGCGGCTACAACACTGCACGCTACAAGCAAGTGCGCATGTGACGAGCAACCCAGCCATACATGAGGTATGCCCGTGTGCATACATGAGGTATGCACACGGGCGCTTGGGTTGACACCACGCGCTGCTCGCACTGTGCATGCTGCAGACTGCTGGACCCTGCCGCACCTCATCCACGCCGCCGTGGCCGTGGTGTTCATCCCCATCGCCCTGGCCCTGGCCGTGCTCTTTGCCATGGGCGAGGTGGAGCTGGACATCACGGCAGCCAACCCAATGGCCTTTGTGGACGCAAGGTGACCCCCCCACACCCGCCCACTGCTGATGCCTTGACGTCTTGGAGGGGGAAAATGGAAGGAGGCGGGCAGCGCAGCCCGCTTTCCCACATTGTGGGATGGCGGTGATGGCAGGTTGAGGGTGGAAAGGGCATGTCCCCACAACCCTACCCCTAACCCTAAACGATTCCACGCGATTGTAGGGTGGAGATCTTCACGGTCATGACGCGCATGGCCATGACCATCATCGCCACGCTCATCTACAACGCGCGGTGGGCCTCGGTGCTGCTGCTGGGCTTCTCCCTGTGGCTCACATGGACCATGTGGCACTGGCAGCCGCACACGCATGGATACGTCAACCACGTGCGCACCGGCATGTACGCCTCGGTGGCCTCGTGCGCCTTCCTTTACATGCTGGGGGCCTTTTACATCGGTGAGCGCACGCTGTGCACGCTGAGCTTTGGCCGCAAGGCCTTCTGCTGGCGCCTGGCCCACAGACTTGTGCCCGTCGCACAAAGTTCAGCTCCCGCAGCAAGGTCCCGCAGCAGTGAGTTGACATGTGGGCCGAGGCTGTGTGCACATGGCGTGCGGGCTTGTGTGCAGGGTTTGACGCCAATGACGGCAGCTCCATGCAGCTCGCCATTGACAAGCTGACCGTTACCATGTGGGCCACCACCATCCCCGTGGGTCTCCTGGGCGCCCTGGCTTCGTACCTGCGGCAGAGGCACTTTGCAAGGGCCGTTGTCAGCAAGTTCAGGTGAGGAAGGCACGGGAGGCTACAGGTGCCTGAGAAGGGACTGAGTGGGAGTGTTCTCTGGTGGGCGGCAGCACTGCACCATCCTGAGCCAAAGCGAGTCTGCATGCTGGTCCAGGCAACAACAGCATACACCGCGCCCCGCACGCATTTCACCGGTTGTTGCGTTGCTTCCCCGTGCGCCTGACCCTCCACACACACGTCCCGCAGGCAGCACGTCAAGCTGGACCTGGAGGTCACGGCCAAGCCCCCGTACATCTTTGAGGACAGCCGCCTGGTGGTGGTGGTGGCCAAGGGCTGCCTCAAGCAACGCACCGACGCGCCGGGGCTCGACCCCAAGTCAGTGCAGCTGGCTTCCACAGTCATCCAGGTGAGAAACGCGCTTGGGCCTGGTGGAAAGCAAGAAAGGGAAGGGCTTCCTGAAGGGAACGCTGGTAGGCGTGATTGAGGAAGCTGTGCTGCAGGCCCCAGCTGCCGTGGGACTGGTTGGATGCTTTTCAGCCCGTGCGTTGGGTGCGGCCACATGCAAGCACGTGGGAATGCTTCCTCACCCACCTCCTGGCCGCCCACAGCCACCGCCTTGTCACCCACCACCTCCCATCCACCGACATGCCTGCTCGTTATGCGCCCGTGGCATGCAGATGGCGCTGGTCCAGATGCCCAAGGACCCTTTCCTGGTGGTGCTGCACGCCGCGTACCTCATCAACGTCCTGGGCACCTACCAAGCAGGCTACACGCTGCTGCAGGTGAGCCTCCAATGGCGTTTCACGTTTGCACAGGTCATGGACTGGGTCACCACGCTCACCAATGCTGGACATGCTCTTTTTTTACTTGAACAGCACAAGTAAACCTCCGACCTCTAGCACGATACCAACCACGTGTGCTGATCATGTGTACGCAATCCACAGGAGGCGCGCCAGCTGGACCCCGGCCACATGCTGGCCATGGCGGTCTTCACGCTGCAGCAGCAGCAGGCGCAGCGCAGCGCTGCACAGCCCGGCACGCGCGCCGCCGAGCTGGCCAACCTGGTGGAGTTCCAGCGCAACTACCAGCTGGTGGCACGTGAGCACAAGCGTGCGCTGGCGTGCATGACGCAGTTCTGGGAGAGCCTTGCGACGGACGACGTCTCGATGCGCACCATGGAGAAGTGCGTGGTCAACCTGGCCAGGGCAATCTCCCAGGGAGAGAAGGCCTACAGGTGAGCCACTGCCGGCGTTGCATGATTGACAGGGCGTGTTGCAGCCCTTTGCAGGTGGTGGTGGTGGTGCGGCAAGCCATGTGTCCTGTGCCTTGTCTTTTGCTGCAGGCAAGTGCTGCAGCGTCACGACGACAACACCAAGCTGATGCGCTTGTGGGCAAAGGTAAGGGGCCTGGCTACACCGCAAGCATGGCCCAAAGCAGCCTGGCAGTGCAACCGTTGCTTGCGCACCGCCACCATGTAGCACCGTGCACCCTGCCTGTGCTGCCTGCCCACCTGCAGTTCCTGGAGCATGCCAAGTTCGACCCTTTTGGCGCCGCCACGTGGTTGGAGTGAGTCGGTGCCAGTGCTTGTCACGGCCTCGTTGTGTTTGAGCGCACCGCACCGGGCACTGCGCGCCCACGCTGGCCTGCTTGCACGCGTGCAGCCATGTAGTCCTCACAAGTCCTGAGGGTCATGAGCCAACGCACTGGTCCCTGCTTGCTTGCGTGCGTGCAGGGAGGCTGACCGGCTCGAGGCGCAGCAGGAGCGGCAAAAGGCCCTCAAGACGCTGGACAACTGGGAGCTACCCGACAGCTCGCTTCAAGAGGCGCTGGCTGGAGGTGAGACGCCCTTTCTCCACCCGCCACCCTGCCCCGCCATGGCACGTCGGCAAGCGCGATAGTGTCAGAGCTGCCAGAGCTGCCAGAGACCCCTTTCCCGTGTTTTTGATACTTTTTTCGCGTTACCCATCCCATGCTTCCCCGCAGGCCTGCTGGGCGTGAGCTCTGCCCAAGACGACCGCGGCGCCATCATCATGAACGCGCAGTCGTCGCTCATCATGGCCAACCAGGTGGCCTGCAACATCCTGGGATACACGCGCCAGGAGATCAAGTACAAGGACGTCAAGGTTATCCTGCCGCCGCAGATCGCCGAGATCCACCCGACCTACATCAAGAACTACCTACTCACGGGTGCGTGGGGTACCGTGTCCCGTGGCTGAGAGGCCCTGGTGCTGCCTGCGTGGCTGCTTGTAGCTCTGCGCTGTGCCGGCAAATGCTCTGAGTGTGGTGCCGCTTGCATGCCGGAGCGGTCCGCCGCAGTGTTCCTAATGCACCCAAGAGCAGCAGTGATAATGGACCCTGCGTCTGCGCGGTGTCAATTTTCCACTGCAGGCAAGGAGAACATCATGAATCGCACCATGATGCAAGTGGCCTTGCAC
>QAXK01002766.1:0-10392 GCA_004335735.1 Chlorella sp. KRBP | reverse complement strand
CACGCACGCTCCTCTCTGGCCCTGGTCGACGAGGTGCTCAAGCGCGCGCACCACCTCAGCAGGCGCTCCCTGGGCGGACGCGTCGGGTTGGGTTAGGTTAGGGATACGCGGCCGCCCCGTCAGAGGCACGAATGCGTGTAGCCTTGGAGTCGTGCCCACCTCTGCTCACCTCTTGTCTGGGAGTCTTGTGCCGAGGCCCTGCGACCGCATGGCTACCCTGGCGTCGGTCTGCGGGCGCACGCTACCCTGCGGCCAGAACTCAGTCAGGATGGCAGCCACTTTCTGCGTACGCTGCAGGTGTCCAATGGCGGCCATGCACACCTGCACGATGGCGCCCGCGCTGCTCTGGAGCGGACGGAGCTCCTCGTCGGGAGCGCTGGCGCCCGTCCTCGCAAGCCCAGGGCGACAGCAGAGCCTGCAGAGGCTCAGTGTTGGCCACGTGTCCGCAGTGCAGCCGCTGGGGGCGATGGCGCCTGCGCGCGCGGCTGCCTCTGCCGCGGCAGTGCTCGCAGCGCCTCGCCTGGCCGACGCGCAGTTCAGCAGCGAGCTCGCAGCGGCGGCGACGGCAGTGCGTCTGGCGTCGCAGCTGTGCCAGGTGCGCTGCCAATGGGCGCTGCTCGCTCGCGGATGGCGGACTCGTGGCTCACGCACCCCGCACCCCGCGCAACAGCAGGCCGTGCACAAGAGGATCCCTGAACGATCACTAGCGCAAGTGTGCTGCAGCTGCAGCCATCAGACCGGGCGTGCAGGGGACGGGGGCAGGAGATGCGATCGCACGCGGTGGCGCGGTCGGCCAGGCGTCACCTGTCCTGTGAGATGCTCCTGGAATTACGTGCCGCAGAACGTGCAGCGGCAGCTGAGCCAGACGGAGAAGACGGACAAGAAGGACGACTCTCCCGTCACGGTGGCCGACTACGGTGCGTGCGCTCACCCGCTCCACGCGTGCGGGTGCACATCGTAGCGCTCCCACCGCCTGGGCAGGTGCAGGGTGAAGCTTACACGACGTGTCCGGGTGCACGTGTGGTGGCCTCTTTGCAGCTGCGCAAGCAGCGGTGGCGTGGGCGCTGTCGCGCTCGCCCGAGGCCTGCGAGGGCGGCCGGCTGTCCATGGTGGCGGAGGAGGACTCTGCAGAGCTCAGGTCGGTTGCGTGGGCACGATGCCATGGGTGCTGTGGGGTGTTTGCCGGGATTCTTGTGTCCGCTTGTGGGTCAAGGGCCCTATCGCGCATTTACTGAGCCGTGCAGCCTTTACTGTGTGCTCTTCTGTGTTGTGTGCCTGCTTGCAGGCAGCCGTCAGGCCGCACCATGCTGCTGCGCATCACCGAGTTGCTGAACGAGGTGATCCGATCAGGCGCCGACCCATCCGTCCACCTGACGCCTGACGACGTGGTGGAGCTCATTGGTGGGCAGCTTGGTGGTGGCAAACAGGGGTGGGGTGGTTTTCCCTGCGCAACGTGCACATGGCTAGCAGCAGGCAGCACGGTGCATGGGTCCCTATCCGCCTTGATGTGGGTTCTGAGTAGCGGAGTGTTGACGTTGCCGTGCGGCCTGCGCACAGGCCCGCAAGTGTGGTGGCCGTCCTGATGGTGTATGCGTGGTGGTGGTGAACACTCGCAGACCTGGGCAGCTCACAAGGGGGGTCACAGGGGAGGCACTGGGTGCTGGACCCCATTGACGGCACACGCGGCTTTGTGGGCATGCGTCAGTACTCGGTGTGCCTGGGCATGCTGCAGGTGCGGGGCTGCTGCTGCTGCTCTTGCTGTCGTTGCATGCTGTGACCTGGTCAGGAGCGCCTGGGTGGGCTGGGGAGGGGCGGGCCATCCGCACCTCAGCGGTGGCCGGCACGTGGATGCTTGGTGGTGGTGTCTGGAGTGGTGGTGGCCGTGCGGCACGGACAACCTTGCCCCAACGCGAACAGGTGGTAACGCAGGTGGGAGGAGCTACGTGCCACCACCCACTGCTGCTGTGCAGGACGGTGTGGTTGAGCTGGGCCTGCTGGGGTGCCCCAACCTGCCCCAGGGCGAGGTGACGGACGACGCGGGGGGTGACGGCGCCATGCGGCTGGCGGGCACGGCGGGCGTGGGCGCGCTGTTTGCGGCGCACCGGGGGCGCGGGGCGTACGTCATGGACCTGTGGGGCCCTACGGTGAGATGGTGGTGGTGAGGTGATGGCCACTCAATGATTGCGTCATGGTCATGGAGCTGTGGGGCCAAGCGTGCGGCACATGCGTTTTGCGTGAGATGAGACGTTGAGGGCCGAGCACAAGCTTGCTCTCACGCTGGTGGCAAGAGCAAGAACGCACAGCACGAGCCACACTGCTGTGCTGGCTTACGCTGTGCTTACGCTGTGCTGGCCCGTCCTGCGGCAGGACTTGAGTGACGCGCGTGCCATTGAGGTGCACGACTTGGCGGACATGGCGCCTGCGCGCTTCATGGAGAGCTTTGAGTCAAGGCACTCCAACCACACCATGTCAGCAGCAGTGGTGAGTGGGCTTTGGTGGCTGCTCCTGCTCACGCGCACGTTGGGGTGCTGGGCAGGAGCCTTGTCAGGAGCGCTGTGGCCGGCCGCAATGTGCACGGGAGCGCTCCTGTGCTCTGTCAGCGCCACTGGGTGAGGCCATTTGCGCTGCAGCAACTTGGTGGTTGCTTGGCTGTGGTGGCTGCAGGCGCGTGAGATGGGCGTGCAGGCGCCTCCACTGCGCATGGACAGCCAAGTCAAGTATGGGCTGCTGTCCAGGGGCGCAGCCACCATCTTCATGCGCTTCCCCCCGGCATCCTACAGGTGCGTGGTGGGCCGTTCGCTCGTGTCTGCCATTAGTTTTGGGTGCAGGGAGCAGGTCGGGAACCATTGCGCCGCGGTTTGTGTGAGCAGGAAGGCTACTGCACAAGGAGGTGGTGCAGCAAGATCACCGCGCCGCGCTGTGTGTGTGACACTGCACCACTTGTGTGCAGGGAGAAGATCTGGGACCACTGCGCCGGGTTCATCATTGTGGAGGAGGCAGGCGGACGCGTGACGGACGCGTCGGGCAGACGCCTGGACTTCTCCCAGGGGCGCTACCTGCAGCTCGACAGGTGCGCTTTGAGGGGCTGCTCGGCATCTCTGTCTGTTAAGTTGAGGGTGCACTGTTGGATAAGGAATCAGCGCGGTGGGTGCTGCAGCCGTGCGGGCGGGTGAGTGACCCAAGCTCATGGTGCCATGCGTGCGTGTGGCTGTGGGCTGGCTGCAGGGGCATTGTGGCGGCGCCGCCCAACGTGCACAAGGAGATCATCCGGGCCATTGCCGCTGTGCACGCGGCATCAGCGGCCGGCAAGGAGCAGCTGCAGCCCTCTCCCGTGTCCTCGGCAGACGACGTGTGATGTAAAGTGTGTATGTGCCGCGTGAGGCACCTAGCAGGGTAGGACTGTATTGCTGGAGACACGAGAGCGAGCGGAGGGGCATCCCTATTGGTGGCGCGGCCGTCCTATTGGTTCTGAGGCTGCACGCTGCACTGCTGCACGCCCTGTGGTGCCAGACTCCTATGATGATATCTGTTCAGCCGGATCGTCGTTGCTTTGCTTGCACTGCAAGACACAAATCCATTGACCTCGTGGCAAGCAGAGCATGCCTTTGCAGCACAGCCCCTTGCCCTGCTCATCCCTCCACTAGCGCTCAGAGCGCCACCTTGGGGCCGTTGACGGGGTCCGCCGCCACAGCAGCGTCGTACGCGGCGATGGCCTGCAGGTCCTTGGCGAACTGAGTGGCCCACGGCGCGCCCTGCGCAGCACAGAGATCAACGCAAGCAACAAATCCGTCGTGTCACTGCACCGTCCCTCCCTGCCTCAGCAAGCACCCAGCAGCTTGCCGCCCTGGCCACACGGTGCCCGCTGGCGTCCTGGGCATGGTGGTGCCCCTGCAGCCCGCGCCGTGCCCCAAAGTGCCGCTCACCTTGGCGGCATCAATCTTGCGCTGCAGGGAGGCCAGCGAGGCCGCCTGGTCCTTCTTGATCTGGTCAGCGGTCTTGGAAAGGTGCCTGAACAGGTGCAAACACAACACGACGCGCCTTTCAACTCGAGCATGCACCTCCCACGAGCACTGGCTCCCAACAGCATGATGGCGAGCCCCGTAGGACGTAGGACAGCAGGTTGCCATCCGCTGTGTGCCCTAGCCACACTCCCTGCAACCGCCCACCCATCAGGGCCCCTAGCACGGGGCTCCTCTTCCCCCTTGCAGGCCGCCTAGGCCCCTCCCTAGCCTGCCCTGCCACCCCCTTGCCCAGAGCGCCACTCTCATCATATCATCATCATCCCCCTCCTCATCACTCACTTGTCCAGGAGCGCCACCGCCTCGGCCTTGATGGCCTCCAGGTCGGTGCTGGCGTCAGCAACCTGCGCTGCCTGGGTCCACGCTGACAGCTCAGCAGACGCCTACATGCAATCGCATAGCGCAGCACAGGGAGGGCACCGTTGTGAAGCCGCTACCATCAGCGGGTGCCTGCCCCGTGCATGCACCCCCATCTGCAGCAGCACTGCGGCTTGTACATCCTGCCCTCCGTCAGGTGCCCTCCCTCCCTGCCAGTGCGCGCGCACCTCCTCGCTGGGGGGCGCCAGCAGCAGCTTGACGGGCAGCTTGTGCGCCTCGGCAATCGTCTGCACACACGCACACACAGCACCACTCGCGAACGTCAGCAGGGCACGCGGCACCGCGAGACGAACTGATTCCATCAGCCTGAGCGCCCTGCCATGCTGCTGCTCCCCAAGCAGCCGCGACAGCCCTTGCCTCACCTTGACCTTGTCGGCAAACTTCTTGTATCCCGCGCTGGCGGCGTCCAGCGTGACGCTGCCGCTGATCTCCGCCTCCACCGCCACCAGCGCCTCACTGAGCGCCGCGTGGAACTCTGGGGACGCCAGCGGCTTGATGGAGATCAGCAGCTCCTTGGCCGTGGTGGCGCCCAAGGACCGCTCCTTGATGGCCTTCTTCACCTCGGCAATAGGCGACTCAAAGCCAGCCTGCGTGCGACGCCGGTGCGGCACCGGACGCAAGTCACGGCGGCTGACCCACTGGCCTGCACACTCGCTGCCCTGTCGCCCTGTTCTCCTGCACTGCGCTGCATTCCCTCTCCCAGGCAGGCTGCTGCGCACGTCGCCTGGCACGCCGTGCGAGCCACCGCGCACCTTGGTGCCCAGCGCCAGGAGCTGCTGCACGTAGCGCTTGACCGGCGCAGCGTCCGTGGCTGAGAGAGGCACCGCAATGTTCTGCGCACGCAGCAGCGCAAAGCAGTCCCACACTTGCCATCACAATCTGCGGCAGGGCGCTCTCCGTGGCCCTCGGCCTTGGCGATCACGTCGCAATCGGGCGTACGCTCGCCACCTGCCACGGGCCGCTCCCCGCTGCGTTGCTGCTGGCGCAGGCGCTGCACCGACTCGTCGCGATCCGCAGTCGCGCTGCCTGCGGCGCTCCACCCCTGCAGCGCGCACCTGTATCCCCGACTCGACAATCTGCGCGGCGACCCACTTGCGCTGGACCTTGGCTGTGAGCTCGGGCACGTCCTCGGCCTTCTCAGGCGCGGACTTGGTGGCCGCGAAGGCGGACTTCTGGTACTCCTTTAGCGCTGCGTCCACGTCCGGATCATCGCGGCTGTCCAGGAAGTTCACGATCGAGCTCTTGGACACTGCGGCACGCGCGCACGCCAGCCATCGGCGAGCTTGGCGACTCGAGATGATTGTGCACGGCACCAGGCCAGCCCGGTCCCCATCCCCGCAGCTCTGGCCGTGCCAAAGGTGCAGATACATTCGCTGCAATGGTGCGGAGGGCTCTGCGCGGTCGATGCGGCCCCTGGGCCCCGCGCTGAGCGGCACGCACCCGTGCTCATGTGCTGCAGCGCTCCCTGGGACGCTGCTGCGGCCAGCGTGGTCTGCTGCGCGGCCTTGGTGGCCAGAGGCACCTGCATCGACCATCAGCGAGGGCGTTCGCACGCTGGGCGCGCTGCACCAGAGGGGGATCTCCTTCGCGCAGCACAGCGCCATCGCCAGCGCCAATCGCCACGCACCAGGCCTCGCAGCGCCATCTGAGCCAGCATCATCCTCCTCGCAGGTGCTCTGCGCGTGCTCGCTGCGTTGGTTCACCACATGGTCAGGGCTCACCAGGGGCTTGCGCACGAACTCGGCAACAGGAGCGAATCGAGGACGCCTGCGCTAGGTTGTGCAGCTCAGCAGGTTCAGCACCTACAGCGGCGCGCTACTGGCAGGCTCTGGAGGGTTGTTGATGGATCGTCGCGCCCATCAAGCTGACCCTTGACGCAGCAAAGACGCTCGGGGACGCGCCACGATGAGCCAGCAGGCGCCTGCGACGCCGCCCACGACCGCGGTCCTCTGGGCGGAGCCTCCACAGGCACAGGTGCACTCCTCGACCTCGACTGCTCTGGCTTTTAGCAGTCAAAGAAGCGTGCAGCAGCTCTGCACAGCGCTCTGAACGTGGGGTCACCTGTGGGGGGCGCACGCTGACTCTGGCGCGCACCTGCAGGTGGGCACGCCGGTGCTCGGCACGCCTCTGACCGTGGTGCGGCCCACTGGCGCCGGCGCAGCGCTGCCGCACTCCGTGTCCATGCAGCAGCGCGCGCCTCCGCCGCCGACGCCCACCCCCTCCTTCCTCACGGCGCTGCCCGAGGACCACGTGAGCGACCCCGAGTGGGCCAACCACCTCGTGTCTCTGGACAGGGAAGTGCTGCTGGCCACGCAGCAGCTGCAGCAGCTGCACCAGGGCAACGTGGACGAGGATGCCATGCTCACGCTGGACGACAGCGACGATATGGGGGGCCCTGAGCACAGCACGTTGACGGACAACGGCCGCGATGACGCACCAGCACTTGGCACTGGCGGGCAAGCAGACCTGCTGCAGGGCAGCGAGGGGACTTCGGGCGCGCGGGCTGGCGGGCAGAAGCGACGGAACGGCGCGGGGAGGCGGCGGGCGGGCGGGCACGGGGAGGGACGGGGGGCGGGTGGTGGTGGTGGTGGTGGTGCGGGGGCGGGAGCGCTGCAGGGCACACAGCAGGGTGTGGCTGAGTTGAGGAGACAGGTGGCCACGTCGGCACGCATGCAGGTGGGGGCGTGTGGCAGGGGATGCGGGTGTGCTGGTACCTACAGTTGTGGCTGGGGGACACAGTGTGGGAGGGGCCAGCCAGCAGCAGTCATCTGATGAGCTCAGGGTGTTGCTCCAGCTGTACCGTTAAGCAAGCATCAGGTGGCGTGTGTCATCAGTGCAGCGCGGCCCCTGGTACCATGAGGTCAGGACAGGTCGGCCAGGCGGACTTGGCCCTGCCAGAGTGGCCCCCTGCCAAGCCCTTGACCTGCATGCAGGCGCGAGGGCTCAAGAGCGTGGCCACGCTGGCGCGCAACAACAACGCGCTGTTGGCCCGCCTGGACAACCAGCGCTCTGCTGACTGGGAGCAGCTGAGGGGTCTGGTGCAGGTGAGGGGAGGGCGGGGCAAGGCAGTGGGTGGGGTGGGGGCAGGTCAGCTGGTGCAGGAGAGGAGGACAGGGGCTTTGGGGGGTGGGATGCAGGTGAAGCCGGTGGCAGCTGCACTGGTGGATTGCTGGTGGATTCCTTGTGCACGACGGCATCGAGGGGGCCAATTGGCACTTGCACGCACCCGCACTCCTTGACACGCTCAGTGTGCTGACGCTGCCCTGGTGGTTGGTGGTTGGTTGGGTGGTTGGTGTTGCAGGGTGTGCAGGTGGCCAGCCACTGGGCCCAGCAGGTGCACCTGCTCAACGCCGAGCTGGTGGTGTACCGCAACGAGTGTGCGGCCCGGCAGCAGGCCTGGGTGGCGGCCACGCAGCTGCTGCAGGTGGGTGCAGGTGGGGCAAGCCCTCGGGCACGAGGCGCTGCATGCACCTGCATGTCATTAGTCACATTACGCTGGCCGTGCAGACGCCTTGGTGGCAAGCCACGAAAGGGCAGTGTGGAGCGGACTGCCCTGCCCTGGTTGTGGCGCCTCCGTTGCCCCCTTGACTTGACCCCGCCACCCACCACCCTGGCCCCTCCCCTACCCGTCGCCGTGCAGGAGCGCGAGTCCGAGCTCATGCTGCTGCGGAGTGACTACGAGTTCTTCAAGAAGCAGACCAAGCAAAGGGAGGCGGACCAAAAGGTGCGCGTCATCACCACGCCCGCTCATGTGCAGGATGATGCTCCCGTCTCCTGTGCACTGTGCGGCAATCGACTCCTGTTCGTGTGCAGCTTGCAGTACAGTGTAGTTTGTGCATGGGGGCTTGGCACGCAGCGCGCTCGTGCCGCCCTTGTGGTGGGCTGAACCCTACCTGCATGCACGCTTCCTGTGCCCTCAGGACTTGCTGGACCGCAGCCAGGTGGAGCTGACCGAGGTCAACGAGCAGCTCATGGCGCGCGTGGCAGAGTGCAAAGACCTTAGGGCGCAGCTCAGGGTAAGGCCATGCACATTCATGGGCTGCATGCCACTGACGTGCGCTTGGCGGCGCTCTCGCGGGCACTTTGGGGGGGAGAGCAGCATGGCAAGGGCAAGCTTCGATCTCGCACTAGCGAGCGATGTGCACGTGAACATGCTACGTGGTTTGCGTTGCAGGATGCACAGAGCTCGTCTCACGGCGGTGGCGGGCACGGGGGCTGCGGTGGCGGGGACCACGCGTCAGGCGGCCACCCGCACAGGCAGCAGCACGGCGACACGCATGACCTAGGGTGCGCGCTTGGGGCTCTTACCATGCACAGGGCTTTGCACAACCCTCGCCCGCTCAAGCACTCTCCATACACCAGCTCTTCGCTGCACGGGTTCGCTGCAATTGCTGCGAAGGGCGGCAAGGAGCATGGTTTGACATTCTGCCGTGCCCTCATGCATGCACCTCGTGCCATGCCCTGGTTCAGGGCTGAGGACAGCCAGGACGCCCTGCACCTCTCCCTTGATGAGCCAGGCCGCAACTCCACCTCTGGGGGCCCTGGGGGCGGTGCAGGTGCAGGGGGCGGCGGTGGGCACAGGCTGAGCAACGCGGGCAGCCACGGCTCGTCCTCCCTCACCCCCGCCACCTCCCTGGGCGCACCCGTGCTTGGCGTGGGCGGTGGTGGAGGTGGGGGCGGGGGTGCGTCGTCGTCGGGTGGCGCGGACATGGCGCTTGTGCGGGAGCTGAGGAAGGAGATTGCGGGCACGGCGGAGGGGGGCGTGGCGCGGCCAGTGTCCAAGGACATGGACAAGGTGAGGGCTTGGGGTTTGCGGTGGTTGCAGCATGGGTGGTGGTTTAGGGCTCATGTTTGGTCCAGCCTGGCATGCCCTGTAGAATAGTTGACAGTGGCCGACCTTGAAGCACTGCCATAGCACGCTGGACAGACTGGTGTGATGTAGTGTGTCTTCGTGTTGCTTGGGCCCGCAACTGGTGTTGCGTGGCACATGTCATCGTGTTGCTTTGGCCCGCAGCTCATCCAGAAGAGCGCCAAGCTGTCGGCGCGCTTCCTCAAGCAGTGGAAGGAGGAGCATTCAAAAGTGGTGAGCCATGCCATGCCATGTGGGGAGAGGCGGGGCACGAAGCTTAAGCACACACAACCTCGAGCACTAGGTGACGGTCATCACCATCTGTCAGGGGCAGTGGCAGGCCATGGACCCCACCAGATCCAGCGTTGTCGTCAACCCCAACAACCCTCCCTCACTCCCACGTACTGTATGTCCCCACAGCACGCCCTGTGCTGCCCAACGCGGCCCTCGCTCCCTGCCTTTCGCAGCTGCGCGAGAAGGACACGCAGCTGAGCCTGCTGCTGCAGCGCTGCCGCCGCCTGGAGGCCAACCTCAAGGAGCTCGAGTCCGCGCAGCAGGACACCACCCACGGCCTGCACCTCACCAGCCCTGCACACCCACCAGGCGGCGCCTCCTCCACCCCCACCTCCTCCAGCCACGCAGCAGGCGGCGGCGGGATTGGTTTGAGCGGCGCGATCGGTGGGCTGGATGGGCCTTCGGGCGTGGTTACGGAGTCGCTGCGGGCGATGGGCGGGGTGGGCGGGGTGGCGGCCACGCACCAGCAGCTGCAGCACCTGCACCAGCAGGCGCCGTTTCGGCGGTCCGGGACGCTGCCGGCTGGTGCGGGGACGGGGATGGGTGCGGGTGGGGGGCGGATGGGGCCGGGTGGGGTGGGTGGGTTTGCGTCCCCGAGGGTGCAGCAGGATGTGGTGGCGGCTTCACTGGAGGGTGGGGCGGCAGCGGCGGCGATTGCGGCGGCGGCGATGGGCGAGGAGGTGGTGGTGCATGAGGTGCACGTGCTCCAGGCGGAGTTGGGTGCGGTGCGGTCGGAGCTGGAGGCGGTGCAGGCGCAGCTGCAGGCGTCACAGCAGGAGGTGGAGGGGCTGAGGGCCGAGCTGCAGGCGAAGGAGGCGCAGCGCGCGGCGGAGGTGGAGGGGCTGCGGGCGG
>QAXK01002765.1:0-21916 GCA_004335735.1 Chlorella sp. KRBP | reverse complement strand
GCCGTTGCTGCCGCCGCCGCTGCCGCCGCGCACAGCGGCCGCCGCCTGCTTCTGCGCGCTGCTGACCGCCATGCTGAGCTCGTCGGCGAAGGCGACGGCGTCCCGGGCCAGCTGGCGGTACTTGTCCGCGGCTCGTTCCAGGTACTGCTGCGAGGGCAGAGGAGGCGCTCCCACGCCGCCGTTGCTGGCGCGCTGCCTCCCTTGCGACTCGCCGCCACCACCACCACCACCACCACTGCGCTGCCCGCTGGAGGCGGCGGCGGTGGCGGTGGAGGTGCCGCTGACGGAGGCCCACCCGCGGTTCTCGTGCTCAAGCGCCATCTGCTTGGCGAACTCGTCCGGGAACTGCTCGCGCAGCATGCGCAGCTCCTCGTCCTCCTCGTCGGCCGCCTGCAGGAAGCGCGCCTCGCCCGTCGCAGTGAACGCGTCGTCGTCGTCAAAGTCGTCGACCGTGACCCGCCGCTGCTGTTGCTGGTGCTGCTGCTGCTGGTGCGAGGCTTGTCGCTGCTGCTGCCTCTGGCGTCGCAGCTCCTCGCGGGTGTCGCGCCACCAAGCGAGCAGTGCGGGCGACAGCGTGTTGCGCGCCCTCAGGGCCTCCTCGGGCGTGGGGCCGGTCCCCTCGGGGCGCAGCTCGGCCACGGTGTGCGCGAAGTGGCACTTGGCCCCGTAGAAGCAGACGCCCTTGGTTTGCACGTTGCGGCAGGCGGTCACCTGCGCGCGCACAGGTGCATACGAGCGCCAAGCCGTGCACGTGCGCACACGCAGCAGCGGCAGCAGACGGCAGCGATCAACAGCAGGCCAGGGGCCATAGGAGCGCACACAGCACACGCGCAGCCCTCCCACGTGCCATAGGAGCGCGCACACCTTGTAGAGGTACATGTCCCCCAGGAGGTGCCCAGGCGGGCGTGGGTGCCCAGGCGGGATGACCGGGTCCACTCCCGGCGGCAGATCCCGCCATTCCCCAGGCGCTCTACTCATGTTGTGCTTGCTGTCGTGTCCTGCTGTCTCGTCTCCTCACGCCGTCGCGTCAGGCGCATCCGGCGGCTGTCCGGCGGCACCCCACCGCACACACCCACGTCAAGGCCGGCGTGCGTGCTGGTGCTGCGGTGCGTGGGACCTGCATGCTACACGCGCGTCCTGGGCGTGGAAGCTGGTGCGCGTGGGCCGTTGCCTGCGCAGCACGCACGCAGCGCACGGAGCACGTCCTGGGTGCGGCACACAGAGCTGCTGGGAAGGAGGAGGACTTGGTCATCCCTAGCACCTGCAGCTGCGTGCACCCTGCGCAGCTGGAGCCTGCCTGTGCGCGTGCCGCCCAGGCGAACGAGTGGGCCACTCGCCGAGAAGCGAGCGCTGAGAGAAGCAAGACACCCTTGCTGACGTGTGCCGCACGCAGCAATCGACGTGCTGTAAACTGTTGCTGTGCTCGTCGCGCTTGCGCGTTCTCGCTTGCCGACCGCACCTGGGCGCCTGCTCCCAGCCCGAGCCGCTGCGGAGCCGATGCCCACGCCTGCGAGGCGACTGCAGGTCCTAGCTCGTTCTGCGCTGCTTGTGGTGCTGCTTCTGCTGCTCGATCTGCTGGCCCTATGGACTCCTCCTCCGTGGCGAGCCCCTGCTGGTCGAACCGCAGCGTGGAACACTACCCCGTCGTGGCCATCAATCGATCTGCAGTCGTGCGGGTGCGCCTGCGCCGCTTCTTTGCTTTTTCGTTACGATGGTGGCACACGAGCCGCGAAAAGTTGGGAAGCATAGCAGCAGCAGCAGCAGCAGCAGCGCTTCAGGAATCACTTCAGCGTGTGAGCATCCTCCTCCAAGCTTCCCATGGCCCCTGGCGCCATGTGGGTGCACCCGCACGTCCACCCGCACATCTCAAGAAAATCCCACAAAGAAGCCAGGGTGCAGCTCGTCGCAGAGCCTCTGCACGTGCCCGGACACGCCCATGAGCGTGGGCAGCTGCGCCTGGTCCAGCGTGACCGTCATCCGCCTTGCCCCAGACTGCCGCACCACCACCCACGCGTCCGCGGCCGTGCGCGCCACAACCTCCTTGTCGCCCAGCGCCGCCATGCCCGCGCCGCCAGGCACGCCGAGCGCGCCGCCGTCCTCGCCATCGCCGCCGTCCTCGCCGGCAGATGCGGCGGCGGCGGGCGGCGTCAGCGCCCAGCGCTCGAGCTTGTTCCGCAGCCGGGCCGTGGCGCGCAGCGCGCCGTCGCTCAAGGTCGTCACCTTCTTGATCGGTGTCGCCCTGCAGTGAGCGAGCAGCGGCAGCAGCACCATCGCGCTGTGTCGTGGTCCACTTGGTGATCCCGGTCGCGCATTCCGTACGTGTACGTCACCAGATCACGTACAAAACGTACCTGGTGCAGTCGGCCTCGAGGTCCTCGCAGCAGTACCGGTAGCCCTGCTGGTGCCAAAGCAGCGAGGTCGTGGGCAGGATGTCGTGCAGCTGCTGCGCAAGCCCTGGCGCCAGACGCGACACCACCTGCGCGATGATACCACAAGACCATCCACTGTCAGGCAACTCCGTCGAAGACTACCTGAGCCTTCCTGCCCCCACCGTGGTCATGTCCTAGACGCACCTCGTGCATCTGAGCCCTGACGCTCGCATCCGCCCCCGCCACCTCGTCCACCAGCACCACCACCACCAGCGCGCCCTGGAAGAACGCCAGCAGACCCGCAAACCGCCCCAGGCCGTGCAGCCACACGCGCGCAAACAGCGGCGGCGCCAGCAGCCGCTCCCGCTCGCGCCGCCGCCGCGCCGCCGCCCGCTCCCGCTCCTCCTGCTCCTCGCGCTGCTTCTGCGCCCGCCGCCGCTCCTCCTCCTCCTCCAGGCGCTGCGCTAGCCCGTAGTCCTCATCTCCGTCCGGATCGAGCGGGATGGAAGGCAAGGGGCTGGGCCTCCGCCTGGGAGGGCTCACGCGATTCGGAGGTGCGGCCGCCGCCATCATCGCCGCGGCCACGACGGCTGCGGGCGGTGGCGCGGGCAGCAGCCACCCACAGGCCTGCTGCTGCTGCTGCTGGCCTTGCTGCTGCTGCTGCTGACTGGCCGCTTGCTGCCGGGACGGCGACGCAGACGACGTTGCTCCCGCTGGCGCTTGTGAGGGCGACAGCGGTGACTGCTGGCCTCCTGGTTGTGGCCGGCGGGGGGACGGTGATACGCGACCACCTGGCTGCTGCTGCTGCTGCTGCTGTGCCTGCTGCTGTGCTGCCCCAAGGAACGGCGAGGGGCCAGCAGCCGTTGTGCCGCCACTGCCGCCGCCAGCGCTGCTGTTCCCGCCAGGTGCTCCACCACCACCGCCCAGGTCGGGCTGCACCGTCCACATGGAAGGGTGCAGCAGCGAGTCAGAGCCCAAGGGCGAGGGTAAGAGCACCTGCGCTGCTGCTCCGTCCACGCTCAACGTGCTGCCCTGCACTGAGGTGACGGACGGGTCCCGGTGGTCTGACGGCATCCACGCGGCAGGGCTGATGGTGGCGCTGGTGGAGGTGGCGCCGGCTGCTGGCCAGGTGCCTGAGGTGGTGGGGGAGGTGGCGGAGCCGGGCTGGCCACCAGGTGGTGCGGGCGGGCGGAGGATGGACGAGGTGGTGGTGGAGCTGGGGCTGAGGATGGAGGTGGTGGTGGCGGCGGCGGCGACGAACGCCGCCTTGAGCGCTGACAGCTTCTGCGATGGGATGTGTTGATCAATCATTAATGAAGCAAACAGTCAAGCGACTCCTGGCATGTGCCAACAGATGCAAGCGTGCCGCAGCATCTGTGACTGTTGAACGTTTCCTAGCAGAGCGCTCACCTTGCGGCCGATGCCAGCGGCGGGCAGCAGGGCCCTCTGCGCCAGCGCGTGCACCGCCTGCGCGTCCCTGGCTCCCAGCGTGCTCCACACGGGCATGCTGTGCCACGACACGTGCACCCCGAGCACCGCCTGCCGCTGCGCTCCCCCCCCTTGCGCTTCTTGCAGCGCGGGCACGTCACCCTGCTGTCCTGCAAGCGTGCTGTCGGGGGCTGCTGCTGCTGCTGAGGTAGCAGTCACGTCCAGGCTGCTGCTGCTGCGAGTGTTGAGGCCTGGAGGCGCGGCGATCGTCATGAGGCGGCCCGCCAGGCACTGGACCCCTGCAACGATCACACCATTGTCGTCCACACGCCCAGACTAACGCTGGTGCTTGTGGTAATGGCGGCGGTACCTCAAGTGCAGGCAGGCAGGCTGCCTGCTGCACGTTGCGATTGGCACAAGCCTCCCACGCTCAGCACCCTACCCCACGCCATGACGCACCAAGGTAGGGCTGCTCCGGCACCACCAGCAGCGGCACGCCTGTGTGCAGCCCCAGTGGGTTGGCCAGTGACCCCGCCTCACGCGTGAGGGGCGCCGGCACAGAGGCCAGCCTGAGCCGGGGACCCTGGGAGAGCAGCAGGCGCCCTGCTTCGTCGAGCAGGGGCTGCAGCTTGTGCCTGGCGGCCGACACGGGGTCCACACCCTACGCCATACAACACGTTGCACGTGGTGCACAGTCGCTCGCATGCCATGAAGTTGCGCTTTGGGGGTGTGCTTGATGGCCACAATCAGATGCAGGCCCCAATGCTTGCTGCTTGCTGCTTGCTGCTCAGGCCGTCCTCCTCCTGTTGCTGCGCACCTGGTCCAACGTGTGCTGCAGCGGCCCGTGCAGCAGCGTGGCCACGTGGTGCAGCGAGGTGAGGTACGCCTTAAGCGCTGCGTGCGTGGCGCTGCCGCCCAGCCACGCCTTGCTGGCCACCTGCCACGCGCACACACACCACACACCACTCGGCTCCTTGACCTGGGGGCCCTTGTGGGCGCTCGCCTGCTAGAAAAAGTACGATTGAGCTCACCATGAGGAGCCAGATGCACGGTTCGCACTCCTTCATGACCCAGGTGTTGTTCTGTGCCTCCATCACGACGACCGCTGGGTCGCTGGCCTCATCATCCTGCACCACCCAGCAGCGGCACACATGCGGTGTGTGCCAGAGTGTTGCCACGGCACCGAGCAGCTGCTGCGCCACTGCAGCAAGCACACGCCGTGTGCACGCACCTGCGGCGACGCGAACGTGCTGGTGAAGCCACGCAGCGCCTGCGCCAGGCCCACGATGCTCACGCGCGTCTTCTCCGGCACGCTGCTGGTGGGGCAGAAGGCCAGCACCTTGTCCCCCTCGCGCCCCTCACGCTGGCCCTGCCGGCTGTCGAACACGGCCAGGCAGCACGTGAAGTGCTCCAGCCCGCAGAAGACGGGCTCCCGGCTGTGGGCGCTGCTGATCCCAGCGCCAACGGCAGCAGCCAGAGCTGATGAAGCCCTGGCGTCCGAAGCGCCCTGCATTGTCCTGCTTGTTCTTCTTGTGGTCTTGTTGCGATGGGCACGAACGATCCGCGACTACCCACGAGTTCGAGTCAGCGCCAGGCGAGGAAGCGGGGCTGGTCTTCACCGCGACATGGCCGTCAATCGGCGGGGAACTGCGCTGCTGCCCTTCGAATCTGCACTTGCATGGCGGGTTTGGCGATCGAGGGAGAGGAGAGCGGCCTCCATTCGCGCACCACAGTCCTCCTCGCTCGAGCCCCTGCTTTCTTCACACGCCGCTACCGCACCAGCCACACCACACACGATGGCGGCGCCCAGCAGCAAGGCGCTGGACGCAATTGACGCTGCGCTTGCAGCTCTGGACACGATCATCAGCAAGGGCAGCACATCTGGAGCACCAGGCACGGAAGGACCTCCAGTAGTTTGGGTGGCGGGCGCGGTGGGCGGCGCGCCATCGCGATCGCGATCGGAGCACAAGCTGCAGCCATCGTTGCAGCGTGGACATGCATGCATGCAGGCGTCCCCAAGACACCAGCGCCCACACCAGCAGCCACGCCGACCCCCACACCGGCGCCAGCGCTCCCGACCGCACCCGCTGCTGCCTCACCCGCTCCTCCTGCCCCCGCCGCCGGCAAGCAGCCCAAGCAGCCGAAGGCAGACGCTGCTGCCAAGCCGGCACCCTCTGCAGCCCCGGCTGGAGGCAACGACGCTCAGGGGCACTTCCCCAAGGTCCTCATCAAGGTGAATGTGCTCACCCGCAAGGTGCTCACCTACCTCGGGCCTTTCTGATGAGGAGCACGCAGATACCGGTACATCACGGTTGCCATTGCATCTGTACGCAGGTGGGCAGGGTGTTGACAGTGGACCTGGTTGAGAACAGTGAGAAGCTCTACAAGCTGTCAGTGGACCTGGGGCCGGGCGACACACGCCAGGTGCGCAGTGCTGCTGCTTGCTGTACGCAGTGCTGCTTATCTGCCACGCTGGGGCTGACCCTGGGGAGCGCACAGCGACGCGTTTCCTTGCCATCTGCGTGCACAAACTGTTGTACGCAGATCTGCGCGGGCCTGAGGCAGTTCTTGACAGTGGAGCAGCTACAGGGCGCGCTGGTCACCGCGGTTGCCAACCTCAAGCCCGCCAAGCTGGCAGGTGGGCGAAGTTCTTGAGGGCTTCAAGTGATGGCAACGCGCCAAGGACCAGTGTGGCGTGCGCCGCTAACTAACATCATAAAGTAGACTTTGCTCCAGGGTGCCGACCACTGTGTAACTTCCTAGGACATGACGTGTCATCCATGGCCCACATGCGCAGGCAACCTGAGCGAGGGCATGCTGCTGGCGGCCGAGCAGGAGACTGCGGACGGAGGGCTGCTGGTGCGCACGCTGGTGCCTCCTCCTGGGTCAGAGCCTGGGGACCAGGTGTACCTTGAGGGGGGCAGCCCCAACACCGACACACCCAAGCAGGTGAGAGGTTGCACCGCCTTGTCGCTCCTGCATGCTCACGATGCTTGCCTGTATACTGGGTTACGTGAGAGGCGTGCCACGTTTGTTTGACGTGGCGCAGGTCAAGTCTGACCACTTCAAGGTGGTGGCGGCCGAGCTGCGTGTGGCGGGGGGCAACAAGGCCACGCTGGGCGGCGTGCCGCTGGTCACGGCCAAGGGACCCGTCACCTTGCCGCCAGAGATCCAGGACGGCTCGGCCATCCACTAGCGGCGCTGTTCTAATGATCCTGTGCCTCCTCTTCCTTTCTCATGCTTGCTCGGGGCTTGCTTGGGCAGCGCAGTAGCACCTCCACGAAGCGCAGCAGAGCAGCAGCAACACGCAGCAGCATCACCACAGTCCTCAGCTGCCAGTCCTCAGCTTGCGCGATGTTGCTGGAGGACCCGCTCGCGCCCTTCAAGAGCCGGCAGAGCTTGCGCTTGCCCAAGTGGATCCGCGAGCACGATGGACCCTTCTCGCAGGCGCTGCACGCCGCCATGCACGCCGCGCGAGGCGTCAAGTGCGTTCTCCCCCACTCCCGTATGCGGTGGATGCAGCATCGCCCGCCTCCACGACCTGTACACGATGCAGAACACCACAGACGCAAACGCAGAGCACCTGTATGCGCACCAACCAACTGCAGGCGGTGCCCGCTGTGCCTGGACACGTGCACGCTGCACGACGAGCTGCCCACGGCGCAGTGCCCCTTCCCCGCCTCCCCCTCCAGCGTGCCTCCGCACCTCCATGGCTTCGAGTGGACCCGGCACTTCCTGGAGCAGCACTGCCTCTCCATGCCCGTGGTGGAGGGCATGTACCTCGCCATGTGGCGCCTCTACGTGGAGCGGTGGCAGCTGGCGCTGCCCTGCCCCGTCAAGGGACTGGTGATGCCTGTGGCGTACACCGAGCCACCAAAGTTTGAGCCGCCGGGGCAGGCGCACGAGGCCACCTTGCACATGCAGGTGGCGGTGGGCTTCCTCGAGACCTTGCACTGGTGCGTGCTTGCCGAGTGCGGGAACAGGCAGCAAGAGCCTCCAGGAGAGTGATGTGCGGCAGAGTGATACGTGGCGGGCACGCGGATGGCGCCCCTGCTGCCGGTGAAGGCAGGAAGTCATGCTGCCAGCAGTGCTGCGCCGTGTGCGCTAGGCACTGATGTGGCTACTGGCATCCCTGTTGCCGCCGCTGCTACCGGCGAACGCAGGAAGTCATGCTACCAGCGGTGCTGCGCCGTGTGCGGCAGCAACACGGCCTGCCTCGCCACCAGCACCCAGGCAGCCGAAGGTGTGCCCGCTTGCGCCAATCATCGCTGCCTCGCACCACACAACCTGGCGTTGTTAGCCCCAACCCACACGAGCTGCTTGCTCTGCACGTGCTGCACGCGTGGCTTGACGTTGCTTTGCCCCACAGGCAAGCCTGCGTCCTTGACGGCCAGCGGCCAGTGGGGTGAGCCAGTCAACTGGCGCGGGCACATCCAGAGCAAGCACCTGCACGAGCTCCTCGTGGTGAGCTTGTTGCGTGTTCGCTGCTGGTGGACCTTGGCCTCTCATCGCAGCATCCGCTTTCAGCTTGTGTCAAAAGCACAGGGAGCGGGAAGCTTCCTGCCAGCGTGCACGGTCTCGTCCTACCACACCACATGCAGGCGTCAGGAGAGGTCCTGAAGCTTGCCAGCAGTGAGCTCAAGCCCGTGCCCAGCGACGCGCCCTTTGCGCCGTACGTCAACCACCAGCGCGAGGCGCGGCTCCAGCGCGAGGCAGCGCGCAAGGCGGGCCTGTTCAAGCGCCCGGCCACAGCCCCCTCCAGTCACCTGCACCACGGCCACGGCAGGGACGCGGGAGCTGCTCAGGGCCAGGGTGGGGCGGCGGGCAAGGGCGGAGGGGCGGCGGCGCCGCTGCACCAGCACTTTGCCGCGCCGAGCACGCTGCTGCCGGGAGGGGCGGGGCACGGGCGGGCGCGCGCGCTGCAGCAACCCAAAGAGGTGGTGAGTGTGCCACACGTGGCTTGGTGCCTTGGTGACGTGTCAACGCTACCGAGTCGCGCCATGCATACGCCTTTGGGTGCCACGACATCATGGATGATGTGACGTCCTCGGCCTCAGGTGTACCGCAACTGCTGGCGCTGGCGGGGCGGGCTCAGTCACCCCGAGCCGCTGCCCAAGCACGCAGGCGTGTCGTCAGGGGATGCAGCGCAGGTGGGCTGGGCTGGCTGCTGGGATGGCGTGCAGAGGTCCTGATCAGCGCGCTTCCCCAAGCCTTCACCAACCCACAACCGCGGATGCGAGTTTGGGCTGAGAGAGTTGAGAGGGCCTGAAGATCCCACGCCTCCACCCAGCAGGCTGTTTCATTGTGCACCTCATCGCGCAGGTGCGATTCCAGTGTCCGCTGGGGGACTGCAAGCCGGACTTTGTCGTCTGCGGGCACGTGCAGCAGCGCAGCTTCGACCTGGCCAACACAGCCATGCAGCCGGAGCGCAGGCCCCAGTCGCCGAGCAAGCAGGGCGGCAGGGCGGCGGCTGGCGCACCTGGGCAGGGGCAGCGGCAGCAGCAGCAGCAGCGCGGGGCGTCAGCGCACCGAGAGGGAGCACCCAAGCCGTGCACTGCGACCTTCAACGACAGGTGCGCTGCGCTTTCTTATCAGGCCACACGAGATTGAGATGGCACAGGAGTTCCTCCCGTGCCGCTGCCAAGCGGTGCACACCCCGTCCAATCCTGTCCCAGATGGTGAGCCAGGTTGTGCTTGCACGTGGCACACACACAACTGCAGGGACATGCTGGTGCAGCACCTGGTGCGCTTCCATGGCATCCACCTGGTGCAGCAGGCAGCCGTCAGCGCCGGGCACGAGCTGCGCAGCGTGGCTGCCACCGCCAGATCCGTGCCCGTCACAACGACCACGCGCCGCATCCAGGCGTCAGACACGGCGGGCCGCAGCTCTGGAGGGGGAGGCGGTGCCGCGGCAGCCACGCCGGCGGCACAGCAGCAAGCCAGGAGCCAAGGTGGTGGTGGTAGTGGTGGCAGTGGTGGGACGGCGCAGGCTGCACTACAGGCACCAGCACCTGTGGGGACGGGCGGTGGCGACGGCAAGGTGCCTGCCAGTGCACCCTCCGTGTCCGCCCCGAGGGACGTCAGCGCCCACCACGCAGGCAGCGCGGGTGGCCAGGGCAGCAGTGGCGGCAACCCCGCCTCAGGCGGCAACCCCGCCGTAGCGGGCAGCAGCAGCAGCGCACCCGTCATCACCGCCACAGCCGCCAGCACCCCTGCCACCGCCACGTCAGTTGCCAAGCAGGAGGCGCCGCGCTCAGTGTCACCCGCACCCGCGCAGTCCGCCACGGACGCCATGGTTGAGGCAGCGCTGGCCAAGGCGGCGGCCGCTGCGTCTGCTGGATCAGGGGCGGTAGTCGCACGGGATGGTTCTCCAGCAAAGGATCCCAAGGCCTGATTTTGGACTGTCGCTGAGTTTGTAAATCGAACTTCGTGCTCCGTGCTCCGCGACTCATCGTGCGTGTCCAAAAGCGGCGCACAGTGCCACGAAAGCGTGCAGCCCGCATCGCGCTCGTGGTATCCTCCCCCCCCCTCGAGAGCTTCTTTCTGCGCCGACCGATCAATCAGCACCAGGCGCAGGCGAGCCATCAGCGAGCACCAGGCGGTGCAGCACCGCTGATCAGGGGCGGCAGCAGCAATCGCACGGACGCTTGAAGGCGCGGAGCTGATGGCCATGAGGTGGCGCTCGCACGCCACCCCACCAAAGGAGCAGCAAGCAGCGCAGAGCAGCAGCATCTGCTAGCTCTACAGCGTCACAAGCGGCGATGGCTCCTTCTAGCCATGGAGTCCCTGTGGGCTTCCCACTCCCGCCGACGGAGCTTGTGCCGCCCATCTTTGCCTTCTTCCGGACCAGCATGTGCAAGTGCGTGCGCTCGCTACGCACGCGCGGCTGGCTGGCTGGCTGGCACCCAGCAACCGCATGCGTGGCCGGGCGTGGGCGGGCGCCACGTCGCACTCGTGCACCTTGATCCGGCCGGTGCACACGGAACTCCATACCACAACAACACGATGCCCGACTGCAGGTTGGGCTCCGCGTGCACCTACGGCCCCCGCTGCATGTACGCGCACTCCGAACACGAGCTCCGGCCTCCAGGCATGGGTCCCACGCCAGAGGAGTACGTGCTGCGCAACGGCCATGCCACTCTGCCGCCTGAGCTCGAAGCCTGGTGGCGGGAAGCACGCCGCGCCTTCATGCGCGCCCACCCGGAGGCCTGTGCACCCTCCTCCTCCTCCTCCGCCTCCCAGTCAACCCTCCCGCCCCCACGGCCCCCTCCACCGCTCGCTGCCTCATCAGCTGCTGCGGCGTCACGCGGCAATGGCAGCGCGCATGCGGCCACGCGGCAGCACGCGCCCAGCGCGGGGTCGGACGTGCGCGGGTCGCCGGTTGGGAAGGGGAGGGCCAGCAAGCGGGCGCAAGGGCACGTGGGGGGCGGGGGCGGGCTGGAGGTGCCCAGGGGTGACAAGCACCTCAAGCTGCACGCGATGGCCATGCAGGTGGTGCTCAATGCGATGGCCAAGGTGCGCTGTGTAGTGGTGGTGGTGCGTCGTGGTGGTGGCGGTGGTGGCGGCGGCGGCGGCGGCGGTGGCGGCGGTGGCGGCGGTGGTGGTGGTGGTGGCGGCGTGCGCTGTCCACCTGTGGGTCGCCTGCGGTGTTGTTGGCGTGCGCTGCATCAGCTGTGGCTGTGCATGGATCGCAGCCGTCCTACACCAAGGTGGCACTTTGTTGCGGTGCCTGCAGGTGCGGGAGACGGGCGGCGACCTCTACAACTGGCTCTGCTTCCCAGACGAGGTTTTGGACGAGGGAGGCCCCTCACCCACGCAGCTGCAACAGGTGCGGAGGCCCTGGCGCTCCTACAGTAGGCAGAGCATCGGTGAGCACATACAGCCTTCTAGCTGCCCCCGTCCTGTGGTGAGCTGAAGGAGCGTGGACGGCTCCGCTCCGGACGACGGACCGGCTCTGCTCCTGACTTCTCCTGACGATGCAAGCATGCGTACCATGTTTGTGTGACGATGTTTGCGTCTGGTTGGGCGCCTCGGCGGGACCGGAGCCCAGCTACCGGGCACAATTCAGAGTGCGTGTCGTGCTGTGGTAAATGTGTGGCGCAGATGGTGGAGTTCCCAGAGCAGTACGCCGAGGCCGTCAACGCGCGCGTGAGGGAGAAGGCCGACGCAGTGGTGGCGCTCGACGTGCAGGTGTGCGGCGCGCTGGCTTGCGCTCGCCTCACTCGCTGGCTTGGAGTGCAGCTGCTAGATATGCATCGCGCATTACGGTGTTTCTGCAGGGCCTCTTGGGTGGCCGCCGGCCCACAGCACATGTTGTAGCGTGTGCGTGTGTGGCGCTGCTACCGGCGCAGGTGCAGCTGCTAGAGTCCACCCCCTCCACCACCTCGACGGCCGAGCTGGCCTCCGTGCGGGACGAGTGCGTGATGCTGGAGCAGCAGTTCGTGTGGCTGGCGCCCACTGTCAAGGAGGTGCGTGCGCGGTACGGCGGCAGCGTGCGCACCCCCGTTCCCTTTGCTCCCTCTCTTGGTGGCAAGAGGCCTGCGCTGGTTGTGGCGGGCTGTGCACTACCAAATGTGCGTTCTGCTCTCCCAGCCAGCTGTTTTGCTAGCCAGATGCCTGACTTGAACCTTTGCTTTAACTGCGATGTGCAGATGAACAGACTCCTCAAGCAACTGCGCCGCGGCACCACCGGCAAGCCCAGCAAGACGAAGAAGACTCCACGGCTCGCCACCGCATCCTCCACCAACGGCAACCACGCTTCAGCGGCAGCAGCAGCAGGCCCCCCGCCCCCCAGCGCCCCACCAGCACCGCACAGCAAGGCCCCTCTGCTTTTTGGCTCCCTCCCTGACTCGCTTTTGGGCGAGGAAGCAGGCGCGGCGGTCGTCGGTGCTGCAGGCAGTGCGGCCAGCGCGGTGCAGCAGCAGGATGAGGCGGCAAAGTTGCAGGCGGAGATTGAAGCATGGGTGACGTTGCCCCTGGAGGAGTTCGAGAAGAAACGGAACAAGTTTATCGAGGAGGAGGTTGAGGAGGCACCACAGGCGGCGGCAATGGAGGCGGCTGCTGCTTCTGCAGCGGCGGCGGCTGTGGAGAGTCTCAGCCTGGGTGGCACACGGGCGCCAGCGCCAAGGCAGCAGCAGCAGCAGCAGCAGCCGGGTAGCCAGCAGGGCGCAAGGCAGGAGGAGGAGCGCAGCACGGAGCCACCGCAGCCTGCGCCTCAGCAGCAGCATGACATTGACGCGGCAGCCCACGTGGAGGAGGAGCAGGAGGCGCCGGGGGTGCGTGAGGTGCCGGTGCGGGACTTGCGCGCGCAACCGCGTGGCGAGCCTGAGGCTGCGGCGCCACGGGAGGAGGAGGTGCAGCAGGAGGAGGAGGCGCCGCCGGCTGCAGCACCCGTCCCCGCGCCCGCGCCCAGCAAGGGCAGCAAGAAGCAGAAGCAGCAGGCCAAGAAGCAGCAGCAGCAGCAGGCGGCGGCGGCGGCGAGCAAGGGCAGGAAGGGCAGCGGCGGGGCGGGCGCGTCCCAGGCGTCGTGGACGGCGGCCGCTGGGTTGCTGGGTGGCGAGCGCGTGTGGGACCCGCACCTGGTGCCGTGGGTGGCGATGCACGACATGCTGGCAGCCTCGCTGGTGGCGATGCAGGAGGGCAACCAGTCCGCCAGCCTGCAGAAGGTGAGGCTTCTTCTGGCTGCTGCTGGCCCTCCCCTTCCGAACCGGCGACCCACGCACATCCGATCCCGCACAAACTGCTGCTGCTGCTGTTCCTGCGCCCGTGCAGATCACCACGCAGAGCCAGTCCGTGGTTAGCAAGCCGCTGCTGCTGCTGCCGTTCCTGCGCCCGTGCAGATCACCACGCAGAGCCAGTCCGTGGTTAGCAAGCCGCTGCTGCTGCTGTTCCTGTGCCCGTGCAGATCACCACGCAGAGCCAGTCCGTGGTTAGCAAGCCGCTGCTGCTGCCGTTCCTGCGCCCGTGCAGATCACCACGCAGAGCCAGTCCTTCCTCGGCCAGGTGCTGGAGTACCGGGAGCGGCAGGCGGTAGGAGACGACGACTGCGAGGCGCTGGCGCTGGCGCTGCAGGAAGCGCTGCCGCGCCGCGGGGACCCCCTGCTGCTGCGCATCCTCAAGCAGGCGCACAGCACCTGGCACACCGTCTACGCGCCGCTGCTGCGCAATGCGTGAGTGGCAGGTTGATATCATGTTGAATGGATCTACAGTCTCACGTTTCAGCCGTTGCACAGTAATGGACCGGTGATGGAGTATATGTCTCAGTGGGGACGTGGCTTGCGTGGTGCTGGGCAGAGAGCGGCCGCGGGGTGTGAGCGGGATGCAGGCGCAGATGGTTCAGCAGGAGAATTTGAGCCCCTTTAGGCCACTCGCTTTGGCGCCTGTGGACACATGGGCAGCAGATGAACAGACCTGCTCACTTGGCCGCACTGCGCGCCGTGCAGGAGCGAGGATCAGTGGGAGCGGTGCACGCGCCTGGTGCTGACCGAGAGCGAGCGCGTGCTCGAGGTGAGGCTCCAACTTTGTGCTTGGATGTATCCTTGCATATGTGGGCATACTGTAGGTGACGAGGTGTGGCAGAGGTGTGGCAGGGCTGTCTCGCCTTGTGGGTGGGTTGACGCGGAGGTTGCGCCTCCTTGTGTCCGTGTGCGCGCAGCTGACCATGACCTACGGCACCACGCGCCTGATGTGCGTCATCTACTTCGGCCACGACGACCCGCGAGTAAGGGCTAGGGTTAGGGTTAGGGTTAGGGTTGGGCGCCCGGGGTGGGCGCCCGGGCTGAGCGGGCGGTGGTCTTGATCTGTGCTTCCGCTGTGCACCGAGGGCCATGAGCGACGTCGGCCCTCGTGTGCGCGTGTGTGTCGATCCGCGCAGCTGTCGATCCCGGACGCGGAGCGCGTGTGCAACACCGCGGTCTTCCACGCGCTGCCCAAGCGGCCGGGGCTGCTGGCGCGGCAGCTCGTCTGGCAGGCGGCGCTGCAGCAGCACATCTACCCGCTCAAGCTCCTCATCACGTACGTGCACGGATCAGCTGCTCGGACGCTTGCAGGAGCGCGTCAAGGGCGTTCGCAAGCAGGAGACGCTTGCGCTACCGCGCGCACGCACGCACACGCAGGGCTTTCACCGACTCGTCGCTCCTGGGCGTGCCGGCCAACGCGTGGTTCACCATCCCCGAGGTCCGGGGAGACGTGCTCGCCGGCCCGCAAGACTACCAGGTGACCTGGCTGGCGTCGACCTTCGCTGCGCAGGGCGCCGTGCCGTGCGTGGAGCCGGAGCTGCCCGAGGGCACGCCGGAGGAGCAGCGCTGCAGGCAGGGCGGCGACGGGACCGAGAGGCTGGTGGAGGCGCTGGTCAGGCGCTCATGCAGCAAGACGCTCAAGTGGCTGCTCTCGGTGGGTTGCGCGTTGCGTTGAGGTCAGATCGTCAGCTGGTGCAGGCCCTCACCCTTGCTATGCCGAGGTTCCACCTGTCCACCAGCTGATGATGTGCTCTCAGCCTCCGCCGTGCCGCCAACTTTCCCCGAGACGTGATGTGCCCACGGCGCCCGACATTAGCGCTTTGTTGTTGTGTGTGCGTGTGTCTGCAGGAGGCGTCGACCGTGCGCGTGTTCCGGCTCCAGATGCCCGCCTTGACGCCCATCCCCCACAGCCGCAACCAGCTCACCGGGTGAGCCACACAGCACACACACACCGAACAGCCACAACGGCTGAAGGCAAGCAACAACGACAACTACACCGCCTGCGCCTCACCATCCTCACGGCATGGTCCATCCATGGCGCACCCACAGAATGCTGGTGTGGGCGCGGGCCCAGGGCGCCAACCAGGAGAACGCTGCTCACGCTTGGGATGCTTGCTGGTGGCTTGTGTTGCTCTGCTGCACCACGCAGGCTGCTGGTGTGGGCGCGTGCCCAGGGCGCCAACGAGGAGACGCTGCGCGTGCTGCTTCAGGCTGGGCTGCAGGACGGAGTGTTTGGGAGCTCGGCCACCGAGCGGGCGCACCTGCTGCTGCACCTGGTCAAGGAGGGCTTCTCGTCATCGCTCGTCATGCTGGTGAGGCGTGGTGATGAGACATGGCAGCAACTTGGGCTTGGGCTTGGGCGGCGTGTGGTGATGGGCTTGGGTGCAGGGGCAGGTGCAGGCGCACGTGGCTGTATCAGAGCGGTTGTGAGCACCAAGTGCAAGCCCTAAAAAGGAAGCGGGGCTACCTGTGCATTGAGCAAACGTCTGCTCAACACCGTTTACATCGAGCACAGCAACTGCCTCCCGTGCGTGTGCAGGTGCTCACGTCGCGCCTGGCCAGCCTGGGCAACCAGACCCTGCCGCTCATCTGGTGCACCGCGTGCGTACCCGGCTGCGGCTGGGCGTACGACCCCAAGGCCGGGCTGCACTCTGGCGGCGCCAACTTCCTGCACTTTGTGCTGGAGCACGCGCCTAGCAGCACCATCGTCGCGCTGGTCAAGGTGAGCCAGTCAGCCTGTCTCTCCTTACCCTGGACTACATGTGATGGACCTGATGCTTCTTCTGGTGCTGGTGTGGTGTGGTGTGGCGTGGTGCTTGCTCAAGCGCGGCCAAGCCCAGCAGCACTTGCCACCACCACTTGCCAGCGAGGTGTCAGTCGTCCTGCACAGCTCACCCGCACAGCGCACAGCGCACACAGCACATTCAGCCGTCCCACACACAGCAGCTCACAGCCCCCACGCAACGCGGTTGTGCGCGGATTACAGCGTTCCTATTGTTGTGCCCGATGTGGCAGATGAACACCTCTTCTTTCTCTTCTCCTTGCCCGCACAGGACGTGCTGGCCGAGTTCAGCGCGCAGGCCAAGGAGCTCATGGGCGCGCAGGCCATGTCCAACTTCCTCAACAGCCAAGTCCGCATGGTCTCCAACGTGCTTTTTTGCAACTCTGCCTCGTACCGCGGCCGCTCGCCCCTCTCACTGTGAGTCCAGAGAGAGCTCTCACTTTCAATGACGAGCTCAGAGTAATGATGACGTGCTCAGTGAACAATGACGTTGTGGGGCATCTACCTTTCCTGACCTGGTGGCGGCCGCTGGCTCCATCCACGCGCACTCACCCAAGCCCACAGCTTCTTCCTGCCTGTGCCCTTGACGTTCCTCTTCCTTCGCGCCCCCCTCCCTCCCCGCCTGTGCAGGCTCATTGAGCAGCGCCACGACCTGCCCAACATCGCCGAGGTGGTCGAGGTCATCACCCGCAACGGGGGCATGGCCGTCTCGCTCGTCACCGCCACCGCCCCGCCCGTGGGGGAGTGCACCAGGCAGGCCACGCACGGTAAGCACCGTTGCGCCATCGCTGCTGCTGTGGCAGCAGCGTGTGTTTGCCGCTTTCCTGCTGCCTTCAGGCGCTCCTCCTCTTCCTCGTGATTGCTGCTATTTATTGATTACACGCGTTCGCGTACCTCACCTGCACACCCAATGTCCATGCACGTTCATGCATGTCATTGACAGCCTTGTGGGCGTCTTTGTGTTGAATCCCTGTGTTGCCGCAGTCTACGCGCGCCCCAAGGACGAGAAGCCGTTTGACAGCCCACTGCACGCCGCCATCGGCGCCATTGGCAGCGGCCAGCTCCCGCTCAAGGAGGGTATGGCGGTGCTCAAGGCCCTACGCAGCGAGGCCATGCGGGTGAGGGCTTGCGTCAGGGCTCAAGAGCATAGGCCCCCATGCCGCAGCGGCGCTTTGTGACCTCTGTTGGTAAGCCCTGATCGCACCCCACCAACATGCATGCAAACCCTAACCGTGCAGGAGTCGCACAGCGCGCACATGGACTCGTACGTGAGCAAGAAGCACCTCAACCTCAACCCGCTGGGCTGGGCCGCCTGCCAGCCGCGCTTCGCAGAGGTGAGGCCACGTCTGGTGCAGTCTGGCCATGTCTGGTGCAGTCTGGCGTGGTGCAGCATGTGTGTTTCGGCCTTTCAGCATCAACAGCAGCAACAAGAGCTTGGCCGTCCTGCTCACCACCCGCAGCCCAGCAGCCCTGCAGCCCATGCACACAAACGCACTCACAGCCGCAAGCTGCTCCACTCACCTGTGAGGCTTATCCGTGAGATAACCCTCCCGCTGCCTGCTGCCGCCCCTGTTTCCGCCCCTGTTGCAGGAGATGGTCAAGTTCCTCGAGCCCATGTGCACGAGCTCCTCGGTGGTGGGCATGGTCAACTACGGGGTCCTCCACTCTGGTCAGCTCGTCACGCCGCTCTCACTGGCGCTCACGGCACGCCCCACGCCCAACGTCGCCGCAGCAGAGGTGAGACATGCCACTGTTGCTTGCTTGAGAAGACTGTCAGCCACCCTGATCAGCTCATCACTGCGCTCACGGCGCGCCCGACACCCAACGTCGCTGCAGCAGGGGTGTGGCGCCACTGTCACCTCTGTCCCTCCTACTATCACTGCATAATGTTCACTCCATCGGTATCAGTGCTGCACCTCACGATGCTGCTTATCACGCAATCACGCCGCACGCTCCTTGTCATTATGCTCTGCCCGTGCCTCCCGTGCCTCCCATGCCTTCCATGCCGCAGGCCATGCTGAGCCTGTGGAACGCCGCCGAGGTGGGCCTGGCGCTGCACGTGAGCCTGGACTCGACGCACCTCGAGGCCACCAAGAAATTCCTCATCGAGCACAAGAAGGAGTGGCTGCACCCGCTGGTGAGTTTGGTCTGGCAGGGTGGGCGGAGCTGGTGGGTGGGGCAACCTAGACCGGAGCTGGTGGGTGGGGAGAACCTAAGCCGGAGCTGGTGGGTGGGGAGAACCTAGGCTGGAGCTGGTTGAGCACCAACAGCTGGTGTGGCGACTGGAGAGCTTAGCTGTCTGCAACAAGCACGACGAGCTCCTGTACGCTTGTCTTGTTGTTGTTGCTGCGACCCAGGGCAAGCTGCGCAAGCCGGCCAAGCTGGCGCTGCTGCACCTGCTCTTCGTCAAGCACGGCGGTCACGACGCTCTCTCGGTGCTGCTCGAGCACGTGCCGCAGTTCAGGTGAGCACCACCTCGCGCTCTGTGCGCGCCTTGCGGTGCTTGCGCTTCCGTCCCTCCTCGCCTCACATTCCGGCTGCTTCTGCGCGCGGTCCGCCCAGCGTCCTGACGCCGTTCCTCGCTCGCACGCCTTGCGGCGCCGCAGGTTCGACGGCTACTGCCTGCTGTCCATCATGCGCGAGTCGGCGCTGCCCGTGCGCCTGCTGGAGCTGCTGCTGCGGCAAGGCACGCACATCACCCTGCCCGCCATCGACGCCAGCCCGACCTCCTCCTCCTCCTCCGCTGGCAAGGACGCCCCGCCGTCGCACTGGCAGGTGTCGCCGGGGCCGGGCGTGCAGGTGGTCGCGCCGCGCTTCGTGTGGGACTGCATGGAGCCTGTCGCCGGCTTCACGTGGCCGCCGGCGGGCTCGTCGGCTGCGCGCTCGAAGGAGGAGGCTGCGGCGGCAGAGGAGAACGAGGAGGACGAGGGCAGCGCCACCACGGTGCTGGGCATTGGCGGCGAGGACGTGAGCGAGCGCTGGGCGCTGACGCTGGGCTGGCTGCACTGCCACGAGTCGCAGAGCGTGTGCGATCGCAGGCAGGGGCGGCGCAGCAAGGAGGCCGGGCGGCTGTGGGTGGAGTCTGGCATTCAGGCATTCAACGCCCGGATCGAGCAGCTCAGCGCCAAGGTGCGGAAAGAGCGAGCTCCCTGTGCCGGCTTCGAGCTGGTTGCCTTCTAAGGCTGGTTCCACTGGCGACGCCTGCTGCCTGTGCGCTTCCGCCTGCAGATGTTCCATGCCATGGCGAGCGGCCTGGGCCCCGACTCGCTCGTGAGCGACTTCGAGCTCAAAACGCCGCTGTGGCGGGCGGAGCAGCGCGTCAGGTGCGAGCGTGGGGTGAGGGTTGGGCCTAGTCGCGCCCCGTCCCGGTGCGAGCGCGGCTCTTTACGGTGGCGGTAGGGCACCACCTTGTGCTTGCGCCCTCGTCCTCGCACGTGCAGGGTGGTGACGATGAAGGTGCACGGCATGCCGCTGGACCGGGCCGCCACGATCAAGCGCGTGCAGAAGGCGCGCGAGCGCAAGGAGAAGGAGGAGGCGGCGGCGGAGAAGCGCAGGAAGAAGAGGAAGGCCCGCAAAGCCTCGCTCGACGACAACGACGACGAGAGCGAGGTGAGTTCGCTTGCTTCTTCCTCTCACGAGCATCCGCGCGAGGTGATCGCCGGTTCGCACTCGCAAAGGCTGTCACGAATCGTGGCCTCGGGGCGCAGTCCAGCTCCCACTTACCCTACTCTAACCCAACCCTCCTGCTTACCCTACTCTAACCCAACCCTGCCACCACAATACACAGGACGAGGACGGGAGCGAGGACGGCGGCAGCGACGAGGAGGAGGAGGACGACGACAACAGCTCCGCCTACGACGACGACGAGGAGGAGGACGACGAGGACGAGGGCGACGGCCGCGCGCGGGGCAAGCGCGCGGGCAGCCGCAAGCGCGGCAGCAGCAAGGCCAGCAGCAGCACGGCACCCACCACCACCACCAACAGCAAGCAGCACAAGAAGAAGAGCACGGAGTGGATCATGGGCGACAGCAAGAAGGCGCGGCGGGAGGCGCGCAAGCTCACCGCCCGCGGCGGCACGCGCGTCAACACCGCCTCCGTCGCCGCCCAGTTCCGCGGCCCTGCCTGGATCAACTCCCCCGCCCCCGTCCCCGCCACCACCGGCCCCTCCACCTCCACCGCTGCCGGTGGCGCACCGACCGGCAAGCGTGGCGGCAAAGCGGCGCCCGCCCCCACGCCCCCCACCGCCGCGCCGCCGCACCCGCAGCAGCAGCACTCCGTGCCGCTCTGGCAGCTGCTCACCACACTGCTGATGCGCTGCTCCGCCGACCCGCCCCCCGGCGCCTTCCACCTCGACGCCACCCTCAACCTGCTCTTCCTGGGCTGCGCCGGAGGCGACTACACGCAGCTGCCCACCCAGGAGCAAGCGCGGCTCGCGGGGCACATCCCGCCGGCACTCAGGACGCTCGCCGCCACCTGGCCCGCAAGCGTGCCCGCCCCGAGCGATGCTGTGGCGGGGGGGAGCGAGGCAGGCGTGGCCGGTGCCGCCCAGCAGGTGATCCGGGCGGTAGGGGATGGTGTGGCGGAGGTGAGGGCGGCGGCGGCGAGGGAGGTGGCGGCGAGGACGCCGCGAGCGCAGGCGCGGCGGCTGCTGCTGGCGGTGCTGCAAGCGAGGGACCAGCACGGGGTGGGGCCGCTGGTGCGCACGCACGTGCCGCGGCTGGCGCACAAGCTGCCGGCGAGGTGGCTGTTTGGTCACGGCGCAGGAGCCGAGGAGGTGCGTGTGTTTGTGTGTGGTTTTTGCATCTGGTTTGGCGCCTCAGCGGGCGTATCAGATGCCCCGGCAGCACACGGTGTTTGAAAGGTAGGATAAGGGCTCAAAAGCATGTGACGTGGGAGCGAACGACAAGGAACAAGAGCGAGCTTCTGTTCCAGTGCGCGTGATGCAACGCTCGGTCGGCGCCAGAGGTCAAGCACAGCACTCATACTGTATATGTGTGCTAACACTGTGCCTGCGCCCGTGCAGGGTGTGGCCGAGGTGCTGGATTTGCTGTTGGAGCACAAGGGCGTGGACCCACTGGAGCGAGACCCCAGCGCCTGCCACATGACCCTGGCCCACCTGGTGAGACTGAAGTTCTACGTCGTATTGTTGTTGCTGTTTGACTCTGTTCCTGCTTCCCAGCAGCCGCCGGCAGAACAGACAGACGCATCACGTGCGTATCCCAAACAGCGCAACACTCACCTGTGCGCCTGTGCCGCACCATTGTGTGCTCTCTCCCCGCCCCGCTCGCGTTTCAGGCGGCTGCGGACGGCGCGCATGAGGCACTGCGCGTGCTGCACAAGCACGGCGTGCTGAGGCGCCTGCAGGAGGAGGAGGGAGGCACCTTGTTCCCGCCAGGCGGCGTGAGGGTGCCGCCGGCGGGCAGCCACAGCCTGCTGCGCCAGATGGGCCTGCTCAGGTGCGGTGCGGTGGGCTGGGGTCTGTGGCGGGCTGGGGGCATGTGCTGCGCCAGATGGCCCTGCTCAGGTGAGGGTGCGGGGTGGGGCGGAGGGCTGGAAGATGCAGTTTGGTGACATTAGGTGAGGTAAGGTGAGGTGAGGTG
>QAXK01002764.1:0-10247 GCA_004335735.1 Chlorella sp. KRBP | reverse complement strand
TAGCAAAAGTCGGCGTCCTGCGCACCAGGACGCAATGAGAGCGTGCAAGCTGACGCGCCGCTCACTAGTTTGCTTTACACGCACACAGTGTCAGCCGGGTGCAAGCAACCACGGCGGTGTGTGGATGGCCGTTGGTGCTTTGTTTGCTTGGTGACGGCATGCTCTGGCCTGGGCTTGTGCCTAATCTTTCCTCGCTGCTGACCCGTGCTGCCCTGGTTGGTGCGGCTGGGCCGCCCCGTTTGCAAGGTACACACACCACGGCTCACCCGCATGGCTTCCGCAAAGTTGATGGGCTCACGGTCTCCCTTGCGCACAATCAGATACCCGGTGCGATTCACGTAGTAGTGGTGGATGCCGCCCCGTCCTGTGAAGTCATTCTTGTCAATGGCCATGTGGCCGCCGTAGAAGAGCCGGTAGTTGCGTGGGCGCGTCAGCTCCTTCTGCAGAGGTGGTGCGAGATGGTGACAAGGCAATACGGCCCTCTAGAGCAGCACGACAGGCTAGCTCTCGTTTGCTGCTAATCGCGCTGCTTGCTAAAAAATCTGCATACGTTACGGCCGCACCTCACGCTCTCTGTCTGCGTAAGTTTGCTGTAGCGCTGCTTGTTAAGTTTGCTGCGAGTCTAGAGTCATTGTGTGGAGCCGCACGCCCAAGGTGCGAGCCAAGGGCGGAGTCTGAACGCGACCAACACTGCTCACCTGGAACTGCTTGTCGTTCATGGTCCAGATGGACTTTCGCTGCAGCTTGCGCAGGTCGTACCCGCACAGTGGCCCGCAGATGTTCTCACCCGTGGGGATCATGATGTCCTTGCCTACGTGCATGCGTCAGAAGGGTGGCGACGCACAGCGTGGCACACACCACTGCTCTGGGACTCATTCTTGCGCCTGGGACTCGTGCTGTTCCCTTATGATATGTTGCTGCTGCTCCCGGTGTGCCTTGAGCGTGTCATTCCCGCCTGCCTTGTTGCTTGGGCTTGGGGGCCGACCGCCCTGTTGCACAAGCTAAACGCTCGTACGCGCTCGTACCTGTTTGGAAGCACGTGGTGCACTCGGCCCACCCGGCTTCCAACCCGTCCCGCATGCCATTCCACTGCAGGAATATGATGGTCTTGTTGGGATTCATCGGGTGCACGTCTGCAAGCGCAGCAGCATGTATTCCTCAGCTGTGAGAGGGGCTGCTGACAAGAGCCACAGCTGCACACAACAGCCATCACACCTCGCCATAGCTAGGTTCGCAACTTACCCACAGGCACGCTGTTGTCAAGGGACTCAGCGCAGCTCATTACAGGCCAGTCACTTTTGCACTTCTCACCTAGAGGCACGTCATTGTCGATGCGGATGGGCCTGGCAAAAGCCGCGACCCCGGGCCCGTCGTCGCTGAGCAGCATGATCATGTGCCTGGCCTCCCCCGCGTCCCTCGTCCGGTTCCACCAGGGGTACTTCTGACGCACGTGGTCGAAGACCTCGTGCATCTTGCCTGGCCAAGGATACTGGCCTGCACGTTGTGGGGCAAGGCAAGGCAGTTACGACCTCGGCGCTTGGGCACGCACGCACGCACACTGTGTGCACGCGTTACTACCAGGCACCAGCTAAGCAGGTAAGGCACCAGGCCAGGCCAGGGCATGCCGTCGGCAACAACAAGTTGCGCTGGGCACGTTCGTCGCCAGTCCACAGGCGCGGGGGCCTCACCGTTGCCCGGAATGAGGTAATAGTCCGCCTGCTCTCCATCTTTCGTGTAATAGTCGCTGCGCCTAATGGCGTCCGACAGCCTTGTGCCCAGCCAGGCTCCTGCGCGGCGCGATTCCGCAAATGCATGCGGCACGCAAGCTGGCCCAAGGGCTCCCCAGGGCGCACACTGGCGTCAAAACGGTGCGTAAACTCGCTTGCCTGGCAGGATCATTTCAGCTGGGAGATCGTAGACGAAGATCCGCGGCCGGCGGCTCCGGGCGGCATGTTGGGACGCATGCCCGTCCATGTGGTGCGATGCAGCGCTCAGCAATGGGTCTCCAGGGTCCGCAGCTAGCGCCAGCAATGGGCCTAGTGCTGCTGCTGCTGCCAGAAGACATTGCAGTGCTGCGCGCTGGCGTGCCAATGGCATGCTGCCGTGCGGCAGATGCGATGGTCGAGCTCCGGCGGGGTGCTGCGCGTGGGGTATGCGACTTGCGCGTTCGTGCTCTATGCTGGATGCTCGACTCCTCTGCTCGTGCTCGTGGGGCGTGGTTGTGCTTGAAGCATCATGGCGTGCGGGAGATCTCAGCGCACAAGCCGAAGCAGCACAGCATCAGGCTGCAGGCAAGCAATCCACGCACGCTTGGTGTGCAGTCTTGATTGGCAGGCTCCTGCGGCACACCGACATTGGCCGCGCACGCGCCTCCACCGATCCGCCGCAGCAGCGCAGGAAGGATCTCCTGCTGCTCCCCTGGGCATGTCCAAGTCTTCCTGTGGTGCTTGGAGCCTGTTGAGCCTGTTCTCGCTCCTGCACAATCTGCCGTACAAAACGTCTCCGTCAGGCAGCGCGCGCAGAGAACGAAGAGGAAGCAACGGGCACTCGCAGACCAGCTACAATGTCGGTGCTAGCCGGCTGTTCGCGTTGATGAGGTGACCTCGCGACTTGAGGCGAGAATGGGACGGCAGAAGCCAGGAGGAGCAGCCGGCGCGCTGCAGCCGCACGGGGAGCTGCCTCCGCTCAAGGCGCCAGCGCACGCCGACGGCCACCTGGAGGGACGGCACCATTCCGGGGCACGCCCAATCATGCCCGCAGCCCTTGCCGTGCTCTCTCTGGTGCGCAGAGCTGACGTTCAGCACAAATGCAGCTGCTGCGGCTCTGTGCCATGGCTGGCCACTCAGGGGGAGGTGGGGGCGGGGCGGCTCAAGCGGCACGCACCCGCTCGTTGCCTTTCGAGCACTCACGGTGCCACGTTTTTAGATGCCATGCACTGCGCAGAAGCACCTACAGGTGGGGGCGGGGCAGCAGCAGGGCGACGCGTGCCAGCAGCAGGCAGCGCAGCAGCAGAAGGAGGACGACGGGCCCACTTCGGAGTTCCGGCAGCGCTACCGCAAGCTGCTGTCCGAGGACCACGTGCACGTGAGGAAGCACAAGAGATGATGGCCACCTGTCTGATTGCACAGGGGGAGAGGAGGCCGCACTCGTGTTCGCACACCCGCAACCCAGGCACACCAGTGGCAGCTCGATGGAGCAGCTGAGCTGGAGATGGCAGCTAGGTGGCAGCTGGAGGCCTGCTGCTGCTGCTGCTGCTGCTAACAGCGCCTGCCCACGCCCTAACCAACGGTGCCCTAACACCTGCGCAGGCCGCCACGCTCGCCGCTGGCGCCCTCGCCAAGCAATCCGTCGTGTTGCCAAAGCTGGACATTGACCGGAGCCACTGGAGCGCCGAGGTGGCTGCGTCCCTGCCCCTGAGACCCCTGCCTGTGGCGCAGCACGAGGAGGACGACCTGCTCATGCAGGCAAGTGTGTGTGGCACGTGTGTCAGTTGGGGTAGGTGGGCTGCGTCCCTGCCCCTGAGGCCCCTGCCCGTGGCGCAGCACGAGGAGGACGACCTGCTCATGCAGGCAAGTGTGTGTGTGAGTCGATATTTGCATCTGTTCGCGGTGCCGGAGCCCACTACCGGGCACATCAGATGTGTGTGTGTGCTGGGGCGGGGAGGGGCAGGTGCCCAGCATGTGAGGACCACATGAGGGCAGTACCGGGGAATGCAATGGGGAACACAACTCCACGCTCACCCTCACCCTAACCCATCCTATTGCAATCCTGCCAGCAAGCTCTCCGCCACAATGCAACTCACAGGGCACCCCATACTAACCCTAACCCTAACCCCAAGCCCTCTCGCTGCCCCCATGCGCCCTCACCCCGCAGGACAGCCTCCTGTCCCCCAGCAACCTGGCCGCCTTCATGCAGCAGGCCGGCACCCACCTGCAAAGCAACAGCGGGGGGCCCACCGCCAGCAAGGGCAGGCAAACCTTGTCCGGCGGCAACGCCGCCGCCGCCCTCAAGCCTGAACGGCTCACGACGCTCCTCGGCCAGGCCTTGGACCGTTTCCTGTCCGCCGCCGCCACCAAGGAGGCGGAGGAGGCGGCGGCGGAGGCGGAGCTGCTCCGGCAAGCGGCGGAGGAGGAGGCAAAGGCGGTGGCTGCGGCGGCGGCGGCGGCGGCAAAGGAAGCGGCGGCAAAGGAGGCGGCGGGGGGTGCAGGACGGGGCAGCAGCAGGGCGGGATGGGCTGGGGAGGGGTCGGTGGGTGGGTTGAGGGGGTTGGGTGGTGACAAGGGCGGTGGGAGCTTTGGTGGGGGGCTGGGTGGGTCGGCGGGGGCACATGGGCAGGGTACGGGCAGCATGGGGGGTGGGGTAGGGTTTGGGGGGGGTGCGGCGGGGTCGGCGGCGGCGGTGCTGCGGTACCTGGAGGCTGCTTCGGACAAGGCACAGGTGAGGTGTTGTGTCTGTGGGTGGTGGGAAGGGAGGGGGTGGAGGTGCGGGGGGTGAGGCAGGGGTGCTGGGAGGTTGGAGGCTGCGCTGGATAAGGCGCAAGTGAGGAGGTTCACAAGTGGTGGGCAGGTACCTCACCTCCTGGAGGTGAGGTAGTGGTGCTGGTCTGCGGGTGAGGATGCAACGTACTGTACATGTCGGGCACGGGGTGGTGGGAGGTGTGGTGTGGTCAGTGTGGCGTATGTGAGGTGCGCGAGAGTTGCGAGATGAGGTGTTTGGACGCAGCTTGTTTGGACGATGACGTGACGCCTGCAGCCCATGCTCATCCATGCGTAGGCCACCACGGCGGCCAGCCAGGCGGCTGAGGCTGAGGCCAGGTCTGCCGCATCACTGGCCGAGATGCAGCAGCAGGTGAGCAGCACTTCCTAAGGGTTTGCATCAGGGTCCAGGGCTCATGCATGCAAGTGGTGATAGCAGAGGTCAGCCGCCGCACAGGTTGAGGTGCAGCAGCACGTGAGGGCTTGCTCAGGGCTCAAGACACATGCGCATGGACCATCGCGACCTCTCGCTTCATCGCTCTCAGTCTCTGGCTGGAAACCAAAAAACGCACTGACCGTACCGTCCCTCTTGCCTACCTTGTTGTAGACCGCGATGCAGACGGGAAGCAGGTCCCGTCTCCCCTCAGCCCGCCGCACCCTAATGAGCTCGTCTAGCCAGCCTGGCATCGCGCACCCACCAGCCAGCCTGGCCCAGCACCACAGCCACGGCAGCACGAGCATGTCTGGTGGGCTGATGAGCCGTCCCTCGTTCCACGCCGCCGTCGCGCAGCAGCAGCTGCAGCAGCAGCAGCATCAGGGTGGCGGCGTGGACGGCCTTGGTGGTGGCGGTGGTGGCGGCGGTGGGAACGCTCATGGCACGGGAGCGCTTCAAGGCAGAGTGTCGATCCGCGTCCCGTCGGTGGCTGGTAGCAGTGCTGGCAGCGCTGTTGGTGGTGCTGCAGGTGGTGGTGGTGGTGGTGGTGGGGTCGGCGCGATGAGCAAGCCACCATCGTCGCGATTCCAGCCTGGAGGGCGGCGGGAGACGTATCACGGCGTGGGGCACGACGACCGCTCCAGCGCGCCGTCTGTCCTGCACCACCAGGGCAGCCACGCGAGCCACGTGGGTTCGCTTCACGGGCTGCCGGAGGGCGAGGTGATCGACATGGAGGAGGAGGACGCGGATGAGATGCCAGAGGCGGGGTGGGCGCTGCAGGGGGGCGTGCCGGATCCGAGGCGAGGCGCAGTATCGGCGCGATTCGCGTCGTTCCACGATGTCGACGCGAGCGTGCGGCAGACGGCCTCGGCGAGGGGTTCGCTGAACGGCACGAGTCCGATTCGAGGGCTGGACATGCCGGGTGCGAGTGGACACCCTTTCGATCGGGTGCGGAGCATGTCGCAGATCGGATCAATCAGCGGGCCGCAGCGGCACAGCCTTTCCGGCGCGGTGCTCGCGAGCAGCGCGGCGCTGGGAATCAGCGGCAGTGGCCGGATGAGCCGGTCCGGCGCAGCGGCGGCTGCGGCGCTCGCGATCTTCAACGCGGCGGCTGCGGACGGGCCGATGCCGATGCAGTCTCGCGCCGCGAGCAACTTGGGGCTGGCGGCGAGTCGCAAGCAGCATCTGGACTCGGACAGCAGCGGCAGCAGCAGCGACGATGGTGGGGGTGGCGAGGCCAAGGGCGTCAAGGCCAGCGGCGCGTCTCGCGCGGCGACCGATCGAGAGGAGGGCCCAGTCAGGTGCGATCATCGGTCGCGCTTTGAGTGCATTGAGTGCGTTTGCGCTCATGCCACGCCATTGTGCGGACATGGCACAAACACAATGCACGCTTCACCAAACTCCTCGCAGGCAAACGTCCGGCAACGCCCGGCCCGCTTCCGCCTTCGCCTCCCCCAAGCACCGCCACCAGTCCGTCGACCGCAGCCGTCGCCAGACCGCGCAGGGTGGCAGCCCTTCCTTCAAGGACCAAGACGAGGAGGACGCCACCCAGCGCCGCGGCTTGGCCCCCCGCAGGTCCATCGGTAGGCGACCCAGCATGCCAAACCTCCGCCAGACCCTCAGCGGTGGCGAAGCCGACAACGCCACCAACAACACGCGTGGCAACAGCAACCCGCCGCCCCCGCCATTGGCAAAGTACAACTCGCACATCATGTCGCGGCAGACGTCCAACGCCGCGCGCGCGCGCCACGCGCTGGAGGACGCGCTCGCCGGTCCCGCCGATCCCTGGGCGGCCTCGTCGGGGCAGATCCGGCTCGACGACGAGGACGAGGAGACACGCAAGCTGCGCGCGAGCCGCATGATGGGCGGCATGGGGCGCATCTCGGTGGGCCTGACGCGCAAGCTCGGCAGCCTGGCGCAGAAGCGCGCCACGGGCAAGGGCGAGGCGAGCGCGCAGGCTTCCCCCCGCATGGTCAACGGGCTGCTCGTCGACGCTTCCAGCGCAGCCGCCGCGGCGAACGCTGATGGGAGCGGCATGGGCGCGGGGGCGCAGATGCACTCGCTGGCGCAAGAGGGGGTGCCGGAGGGGCCGGTGGAGCCCTCGCGCATGGGGGTCTGCCTGATGTTCCTGCAAACCCTAGCTGGGCTTGTGACGAGCGACATGGGCAAGGACCTGGCGCGCTCGCTATCCACGGCAGAGGTGAGATGTCCTGTAGCCTCCTGTAGCAGCATTCTGTGGCATCCTACAACGTCCTTTGTCCAGCTGTGACGTCCTGTGACAGCTGGTTGCTTCCTCCTGCACAGCAGCTGTGTGCTGCTGTCGGCGGCTTTATGTTGCATCCGTTGGAGAGGCATGCAGGACAACATATGGCTGGATGATATGCTGTTGTGTGTCAACTGCCGGCAGACAAGACGGTTCACCTCACAGCACCTTATCTTTGTCTTGCTTCTGTGTGCTGCAGGTGGTGGAGCGGTACATCAAGCCGCGTACCGCCGGCACGGGCCTGCTGTTCCTGGACCTGTTACCAGATTCTGTGGTGGCCCCACCACGCTACCTGGTCAGCCACATGTGAGTGCTGGAACGATGGCAAGGATCCAGAGAACCTGTGCACCCACATGTCTTGGACGTGTCGCTTGCTAATGCGACTGCAAGCATAGCATTAGCTCCATACCGCACGCAAAGACTGCCCTTCTCTGTGCTGTGCTGCCTTCGACTGCACTAAACTTACTTAGTGAACTTCAGCTTAACTTGACTGACTTGCCGTGCTTGCTCAATGCGTGCTTGTTGCTCGGACCAGGTGGGCGGGTTCGTTCCTGGGGCTGGTGTCCGCCCTCACGCGCCACTTCCTCGAGATGCAGAACCAAGACCCTGAGAGGGTTTTCGTGTGGCTGGACTGCATGGCGGTGGACCAGCACGCCAAGTGCGAGGTGAGCATGTGCTGCCCACATGCTGAGTTCTGGCGTATGAGGGACGCACGGGGCAGCAGATGGGCCAGCTTTGCGTGAGCATGTGCTGCCCACATGCTGATTTCTGGCGTATGAGGGACACACGGGGCAGCAGATGGGCCAGCTTTGCGTGAGCATGTGCTGCCCACGTGCTGATTTCTGGCGTACGAGGGACGCACGGGGCAGCAGATGGGGCAGCCTCGCCCAGCGTGAAAATGATGATTGTCCTCTGCTTGCCAGCGATGGCCGCACCAGATGTGAAGCTTGACACACACACACACACACACACACAAACGCAGCCTGCCGGCTCCCCTCTCCGTTGCTTTCCGTTCCAGCTTCGCCATAGGTAAAGGAGGTCCGCACGCGCACGGGCATGAAGTGAGCTCCAACCCAGCCCCTAACGTGTCGTTCGCTGCACACGCAGCCCGAGGTGCTTATCAAGGCGATACAGGACGTGTCTGGGGAGGCGCAGCAGACCCTGGTGGTGCTGGACGAGGATGGGCTGGCACTCAACAGGTGAGACGGGACACATTCTCGTGTGAGGTGGGTTCTACGTCTGTAGGGGTGTCCGTGTGTGTTCCGTTCTTCACATCTGCTGCTCTGCTGCAGCTGTGCCTGCAATGCCAGCCAAGATGCAGCGTCGAGTGCTTTGCTGTGCACGCAGGACGTGGATGCTGTATGAGATGTGGTGTGCCGTGCACAACCACCCGACCAACAGCAAATTGGTGGTGCTGATGATGGACACTCGGCCCACAGCCCTGGTGTCAGAGGTAAGCCGTGGCTTGCTGTTTGGTCCCAACCTGCTCTTTCGTTTCGTTTCGCTGCAAGTTGCTGACAGCCGGGCATAGCAGTCAGGTCACTGCGGAAGACGGGCAGGCAGGTTACTGCTCTGCCCGCGGAGTTCAGCACGCGAGGTTTGCTGGCTTTGGAAGCACCTGCCCTGGTGTTCCAGGGAGGGCGCATAACCCACGCCGCACCGGCCGCGCTTGCCGCACACCGCGCGTGCCCTTGCGCAGCTGTTCACGACCTTGGACGTGATGCGGTCCGAGGCCTCAAACGAATCGGAGCGGGAGGCGCTGCTCGAGACGTTCCGCGCCGCCCAGGCCGTGCCGCTCACCGTTTCCCTCAGCTCGACCGCCGCGGCCGCCGCCGCCGCCGCCGCAAGCGCCGCACAGGGCGCCACGACCGGCCCGCCGGGGACATCGCAGGTCGCGATCAACACCAGCAACTCGCAGCTCAACTCACCATTCCAGCGCAGCAGCGCGGCGCCCAGCAGCAGCTCGCGGCCGCAGTCGTCGCAGTCGACGGGGAAGAGGTCGAAGCGCAAGGGCCGGGCGCCGGCGATGCTGCTCGCCGACCTGGCGGCCGTCAACAGGTGTGTCTCAGCTAGAGCGGAGCACGGGCCGCGCTTGCCGGCTGCCCCGACGAATGCGCAACTGTCGAACCGCGTGCTCGTGCGGCAGGGTGCTCCGGACGGCGCTCAAGTCGAGCTGCGAGAGGGAGGCCAAGCGCGCGCAGCGCATGCTCAACACGCCGCACGCATCGCACATCGCCTTCCTCCAGTGAGTCCTCCAGGCGCTCGGGCTTCACGCACTCCTTGCTGTCAAGCCCAGGATGATGTTGCATAAATCAGGGACCTTTTGTGCGCCAGCCACACCCTCTGGGCTGCGGTGAACACACCCTGCCCTGCCACGCCCTCCCCCATTGTCATCATTGATCACCATTCGCATTCGCATTAACGATTGATTCAAATGTCATTGTTCGGTCGCAGCCACGCACGCCAGGCCGCCGTGCTGTACCACCTGGAGGGTCGGCCCCAGGACTCCGAAGTACTGCTCAAGCGATCCATCGCGTACCGCCTGGCGGGCACGCACGGCAGCGCCACGGAGCTAGCTGTGGCCCTGCTTACCCTCACTGACAGCCTGGTAAGTCTGGCTGTGGCCCTGCTCACCCTCACTGACAGCCTGGTAAGTCTGGCAGTGGCCATGCTCACCCTCACTGACAGCCTGGTAAGTCTGGCTGTGGCCCTGCTTACCCTCACTGACAGCCTGGCAAGTCTGGCAGTGGCCATGCTCACCCTCACTGACAGCCTGGTAAGTCTGGCAGTGGCCCTGCTCACCCTCACTGACAGCCTTATCGTCTGCGTGCCCCACACTACCTGTGAAGATGGCCCAGAGCCACACTTGTGAACAGGTAGGCGCAATGGCACAGAGCAAACCCAAGACTTAGTCTCGCCTTTCCTGCTCTGCCTGCCCATCCCCATGTAGATGGCCCAGAGTCGCACCCGCGATGCGCTGCTGGTCGCCCGCAAGGCGTACGAGGCCTCCGAACGCGTGCTGGGGCGCCTGCACCGCGTGACGGTGCAGCTGGGCGTGCGCCTGTGGGACGTGCTC
>QAXK01002762.1:0-28790 GCA_004335735.1 Chlorella sp. KRBP | reverse complement strand
AAGCCCCGATTGCAAGCTACACACACACACACTCCCCGAGGCCTGCCTGGCGATCTTTTGTGACGGCTGCAGCATCATGACACCTGTCATGAACACCATGCAATGATGATGATGATGATGACACTCCTCACTGTAGCGCCCTCACAATATCATGAGCCCAGCCAGCAGTCCCTGATCACCGCTACCCACCACCATCCCAAATGCAGCTCTGCACCATGCGCACCACACCTGCGTGTACAGTCGATGGTAGTCCTCCCCCAGCTGCTGCAGCCCCGCCCCGCCTTGCCCTTCCCCCTGCTGCCCTCCACCTCCTTCTGTCCCTCCTGCCCCTCCTCCCCCTTCCCCTCCAGGGTCCTCTGAGCCTTCATCCCCTCTCCGCCTGCGGGTGCTCTGACGGGTGGGCCCTGCTGGACTGGCCGCCACCCTGCAAGTCAGGTTGGGAAGCACGCCAGCAGTGCAATGCCGCATCCGTGCCTGCCCGCACGCGGGGTGACGGGAACCGCACGCTGTGCATAGTGGAGGAGAGGAAGAGAGCCACGCACCGTTTGCTGGGCTTGGGCCGCGCTGCTGCTGGCTGCGAGCTGCTGCCTGCAGTCCCTCCTGCACCGCGCAAGGCCCGCGCGGCCAGCGCCGGCAGTCCCAGCTCCTGGAGCCGCTGCTGGTTGCGCTTGATCCGCTCTAGCCTCTGCGGTGTTCATGCGGTAGTGCAGTGCGGCAGGTTTGCTATGTCCGCTCAGGGCCGTGTGCGCGTGCGCGGCAGGCCGAGGACGCACGTCGCGCTCCATCTGGGTGAGGCCGTCACCAGAGGCATCGTTCCCCTCCTCCTCTGTCTCCTCCTCTGTCTCTTCGTCGTCTTCTGCTTGCTGCTCCTCCTGCTGATCCTGATGTCGCTCCTGCTGCAGCTCCGCCCCTGCTGCCCCGTTCTGCGCTTGCTGCGCTGCGTCGTCTGCCATGATGCCGATGCCGCACTCTGTCGTCGACCGAGTGATCGAACTGTCGAAAGCTGTCTCGCCATGAGCTCCCCAGGGCCTCCACCAGACGCAGAGCGAGCACAAATCCTGCCTGGGGCCCCACCAGGGCCTCCACCAGACGCAGAGCATAGCATGTAGGAGTGGTCTAGCAGCGGCGGCGGCACGGGAGGACGAGCTATCCACCCACCATCACCGCACAGATGTCCTCGGAGTTCGTGTCGTCCTTCTTCCCGCAGGCGTCAGCGCTGCTGCAGCAGCTGGGCCTGTGGGAGCGCCTGCTGCCTCCCGCCCGACAGGCCGCCTGCCCTGCGCCCGCGTGGACGCTCCCGCCACGCCATGCAGGCGGCCCGCCAGTCGCTCTGCGCTGGCCCCTGCTGCTGCCGCTGGAGGTCCTCGGCGCGGACGTGGGGATCCTGGGCTTTGCGCTGCTGCTGCTGCGCGCCGCCACCCTCGGCGCCAAACGCCACCACGCCCTGGCCACACAGGCGCGCCTCTGGGCCCGCAGCTTCCTCTTCTTCGGCCTCATGAACATGGTGGCGGTCCCCTGCCACAACCTGCTGCCTGCACCGGGCGGGGACGGACACGGCGTGACGCTGCGGGGCAGCGGGGCGCATGAAAGCGAGGAAGACGTGCAGGCACGGCGCATGATGCTCCTCTACGTGGTGCTCAGAGCGGTGGACGTGGGGTGCACGGGGGCGTCCTGTGTGGCAGCCAGCGTGGCGGCCGCCTGGGCGCTGCGGCCATCCACCGGAGAGGGTGGGGGCGGCGCAAGGGAGAGGGAGGAGCAGGAGGAGGAGGAGGGCAGGGCGTGGTGCGGGTGGGTGGATGGGGCGGCGGTGGCGGTGGTGGCGGCGGCGCTGGCGGGAAACCTGCACGAGGTGAGTGAGCTTTGGGGCAAAATTGTGGTGAGGGTGAGCATTTGTGGTGCTCAGGGTGCCTCCTTAGGGTAAGAGGGTCTCTTGCTCTCTGTCTCCCCAGCGTGCCCAGGGTTGCTGCTGCTGGTGAGCTCTTTGGTAGCAACAGGCGGGGTCCGTCAACACACCTTATAGCAACACACCTTGCGGCTGCCTTGGCACGTCATGCAGCCGCACGTCCAACTAGCAGTCAAACCGCCCCTCCACTTGGCCATGTGCGCAGGTGCCGTGGGTGAACGAGGCGCTGTACCCTGGACTGGTGCTGGTGGCGGTCGTCTACGTGGGACGCTTCGTGCTGGCCACGCTGCGAGGTGGTAATTCCCCTAATGACCCTGGTGACCCTGCCAAGCAACCTGGCAATGAGAGCAGCGCCAAGGGCCCTGCCAGCAGCAGCAAGCAGCAGGGGGCCCGGGGCGCGGTTGCGGGCAAGGGCAGTATGAGGGTGGGTGCGCAGGGGGCAGTGGTGGCAGCGCCGAGGCGTCCCTGGCAGGTGCCTGTGGGGCTGGGCGCGTCGCTGCTAGGCCTGCTGCTGGTGCTCTCGTGCGTGTTTGTGGACGGGTGGCTGTGCCGCACCTTTGGCCCGCACGTGTGCCTGGCGCACCCGCTGTTCCTGGGGTGCGACGTGGTGTTTGCAGGGCTGCTGCTCGCTCTCATGGCGCTGCTACAGCCTTAGTGTGGTCCTGACACTGTATGGAGTTTGATCTGTTACGTGATTCATCCGGGGCACATCCTATTCTGTGGTTTTGGGTGGTGTGGGTGCGGGCCTTGATACATCGAGTCCTTCATTGACACCCAGGATGCTGCAAGCGGTGCAGCGGCTCCTTGGCCATGGCCCAGAAAGCCTCCTTACACAGCGCCGCCACTTAAAGCGCAGGCGTCACGTCGTGGCACGGTGCCGTACGCGTCACACATTTCAGCCCATTTCACAGGTCATCAGACCCACAGGACAAGTGCACTAGCACTGCATGCGCAGACGAGGGATGGGTGAGACAGCAGAGGCACTTTCAAGATGTTGGCTGACCAACTGGTATGAATCATGCAAAGCCCAGCAGTCAGGTGCTGATCATTTTCGCCTCATGGGGTGCCATACAAGTGCCATCAGCCAGGTCCCATCACCAAGTTCCGAGTGCTTGCTCGCCCGCACGAAAATGACAAGCCAAAGCCACGTTTCGGCCTCACACACAGTGTGGCGCCCCAAACACATCGCACGTCCAACCCGTGACCCCACCGACCTTGTTCCTCCCTCCTTCCCTCCCTCCTTCCCTCCCTCCTTCCACCCAACTGCCATCCCACCCCCGCAGACCACTACTGCTGCTTCACCTTGCCGCCCCTACCCCCGCCCTCCTTCCCACGCCGCCCAGTCAGCGCCCTGAGCGCCGCCACCAGCCCCCTCACCACCACGTACGCAAGCACCGCCGGCACCAGCAGCACCACCGCCATCACGTCCAGACCATGCACGACGTACGCCGGCGCCGTCTGCTCCACCGGCACCAACAGCTCCGAGGTTCGGAAGAGCAGCTCCTGCTCGACGATGTCGGCGGCGCGCTGCGCGGGCGGCGTGCCGACGCGCGAGTAGTGCTCCCACTTGTCGAGCGCCTGCTGGAACTGAGGCTCGTTGCGCAGGCGCCAGAGCTTGGAGGCCACGTCGCCCGGGGTGAAGCGGGACGGGTCGAGCTGCAGGCCGAGGTGGCGCTCGGCGGCGCGGTACGAGTTGGTGAACTGGTCGGCCTGCGTGGAGGGGGTAGGGTTGGGGCTAGGGTTAGGGCGGGAGTGTGGGAGTGTGCGGCACATTGCTGGGCACCAGTCGTGTACGTAAAGTGGTGTGTGTGGTGTGAGGGCAAGGCAAGAGGGCACTGCGGCGGTGCGGGGCCTGGTCGTTGACGTGGTGTGAGGCGTGCGCGCCCAACGCAGGAGGATCGGGTGTGAGCGCCAGATGTCACCGCGGCCACTCACAAAGCCAGGGACGAGCAGCATGGGCACGCGGCCGTAGACTGCCTGGACGATGGACGCCTGCCCGGCATGCGTGATGAACACCTGCACGTGTGTGTGTGGGGGGGGGGAAACGCCGCGCCGTAGGCTGACGCCGTGCGCTGAATGGCACACCACCACCTGGGCACACCACACGCCCAGCACTCTACGCCACAGCACCCGCGCCACAGGCCAAGTGCCAGAAGGATTAAGCCGCCGCACCATGCACCGCTGACTCACCTTGACGGCGGGGTGGGCCAGGATGGCCGGCTGGGGCACCCATTCCGCCAGCGTGACGCGAGGGGGCAGCGACTGCAGCAGCTCTTGAGGCAGGGCCTCCTGGGCGTCCTGACGCAGCGCCAGCAGCACCTGCACGACGCGCACCCACCAAGTACGCTGGTGCGATTATAGCATCCAAGGGCTGAGTTTTGGTCTCACTCACTGCCTGGTTGGCTTGGTGTGCGTGTCGCGTCTCAACACTGCCCACCCACGTCACCCACAGCACCTCGCACCTGCATGTCGTGGTCGACGGCGCTGTCACTGGCACCCTTGAGGATCTTGCTCAGGCGCTCGGGGACCATGAAGAGCTGCACCACAATCGACAATGATTCAAACTGTCAGGGTGTGGCCAGAGAGTGACGCTGGTGAGCGAGTGGTTGGGACAGGCCTGTAGATGACCCCGAACCAATCATGAGAGATATCAACAGGCAGCTGACCTCTGATCCGAATGAAATGTAGATGACGCCGTTGCTGGTGGCCTGGTGCGCCTGGTCCAGCCAGTCCCACCACGTGAGATCCTCCTCCCGCCACTGCTCGCGCGGCCGGGAGGCGTCGAACCGTTGAGCCATGAAGCCCACCATGTGGAACAGCGGGGAGGCCATGCGCGGCACCTGCGGGGCGGGCACATTTGCACAGGGCACGCAGTGCGGGCACGTGGACGCACGTTTCATGTGGTGCCGTGTCGTGGCTGCGGCCCGCTCTTGGTGATGCAGGCCGCACACGTGCATGCCGCATACGTGCACACAGTATGCGTACACACACACACACATGCTGCCTTGGTTGCCGCGACTGGTGCGCCCCGTTTGCAAGCGCGCACACTACAGTATGCGTGCAGCGCTCACATCGAACCAGTCGGGCCAGGTGGCGATGGCGTGGTGCTTGATGAACTGGGACACCGGCGGGCCGTAGGGGGCCAGACCAGTCACCTCCTTCCTGCACAAGCAAGTGTGCACGTGTGCGAGCTTGGCATCTGGCGGACTTGTCTGTGGCAATCAGTGTCACGTGCTAAGCTCCTGCTTCATTTCACCACGCCCACCCAGCGGCCAAACAGGTGCAAAGCCATCTCTACTCTTGCCCTGAACAGTGGCCGCAGCCATGCCATCTCCCAACCCTGACACCTGACGCACCTGAGTTTATCCAGTGCCGGCACGTGCGGCAGCAAGTGGGCGATGAAGTGCACCTTGCCGATCATCTTGATGAGGCGCGCCGTGAAGGAGCCGAGGTGCACAGAGGCGCTCTGCCCGTGCACGGCGTCAGGGCAGGCCCAGCAGTCCTGCAGGCTGGAGAGGGAGCCCTGCAGTCAGGTTAAGCAGGAGGGGAGGAAGTGGGTAGGTAGGCAGCAAGGTGGGTGGGCAGCCACAAGGGCCATGCGGGCAGGCATGTGGGCGGGAGGGCGGGCTGGATTTGGTGCGCTGCAGGCAGGCAGGCAGGCAGGCAGGCAGGCAGGCAAGCAGGTGGGTGGGCGTTCAGGCTTTTCGGCAGAGCGCCCTGCAGGCAGGCAGGCAGGCAGGCAGGCAGGCAGGCAAGCAGCCAGGTGCAGGGCGGTGCTTGAGCTGCTGCCTCCTGGGTGATCGCCAGCGTGACGCACCCGTGCCGCACCCACTGCGAGCGCGCCAGGTTCCCGCCACGGAAGCCTTCTTCATCCCGCAGGCCAGTGCGCCACGGGCAGTGGCTAGCGTCAGCCTCCTCACCTGGCAAAAGGTGTGGAAGAGCACCCAGGGCAGGTTGCGGCTGGTGGCCAGGTCCATGATGGCCCCGCTGAACAGGTCCAGCACCACCAGGTCAGGCGGGCTGCGGGCGCGTATGCAGGTGCGGGGCAGGATGAGGTGTTGCAGGGTGTGGTGCGCTGTTTGGCCAAGGATCGCCCCACATGTCGGAAAGGCACGCCCTGTTGCGCCCCGCAGACATCCCACTCACTGCGTGCGAAAGGCGTGGTCCCAGCCCTCCACGAACTCCTTGTAGTGCAGCTGCCCAATGCTCCCAATGAACTCCGCCATGTCCTTGCCTGCGCACACCACACAAGTTTGCACGCGGTGCAATGCGCTGCACCCAAGACGCGACGCATCCACAAGCGCGCCTAGTGCATGAATGCTCCTTGCCTCAACACTGCCTCACTGTGGTTGGTCCAGGTGAAGGGCTTATCGCGCAGTGCGGCCGAGGCGACCATCGAGTCGATGGGACCCTTCAGGTGCCCCACCGGCCAGTGCACAGGTTGCGCGACAAAGTCCATGCCTGCGTCCTCTGCCAGCGCTGCACGCAACACACAGGTGGCAGCACAACGCGTCGCTTCCCATGAGCAGGACGAACGTGTCCCCGCCCCACGCCTGCGCCCGGCAGCCCACACTGACCCTGGAAGCGCGTGTTGCCCCAGAGCGTGACCTTGTAGCCCCTCCGGATCAGCTCCTGTGCCGTCCCCGTCATCTGCTCCACGATCGAGTGCGATTGAGGCGAGGTGAACACAATGTGGGGCGCTGCTCTGGCTTGCGCGGCGCAGAGGGCCAGGAGCGCCGCCACGGCGACTGCAGTGGTGCCGCGGAGCGCCATCGTGCGCGAGAATGCGCCAATGCCGGACGTTCAACGCGCAATGGGACACGACCATTCAATCGAGAACGGTCCGATCGATTGAGATCTGATTGTGGGCGCAAGCGAAGAGAGGAGGGTGCACGACGCTGCAGTTAACAACCGTGCTCCTCTACGGATGCCAGTGCAGCAGGGTGCGTGCGCCGGCAGGCGTGGTGCGCCCGACCACGCGCGCAGACGGTGCCGCTGCAGGCCCAGCGGCACCCCAGCATTGCTCGATTGGATGATAAGCATGGCCCTGGCGCCCTGCGCCCGTGCACTGGATCACTTCTGGGGGAGGGCGCACTCGCCTGGGCCCGCGGGGCGCACACACGATGGCGCGCCATCACGCATGGTGCGCATGGTGCAGCGCACGCAGGCCGTGCAGCCCAATTCAGGGTCATGGACGCCGATGGTGCTGCTGCTTGAAGCGATTACTGGCAATTGGGCTAAGCCGGAGCTTTGGTGCTGGCTTGGCCTGCTCGACTGGGCACGACTAAGGGCCGCACCTCGAGCCGTGCAGCCGCGCTTTGTATATCCTCCGAAGCAGAAGCAGAAGCGCACAGCACAGAATTCTACACACGCAGCGAAAGGGGAGCAAAGCAACGACAACCAGCGATGAAGCGCTTCAGCGAGCGCGTGAAGCAGTCGTTAGGCCTCAGCAGCGGCAGCAAGGTGAGGATGCTGCGCTTGATGGAGGAGCAGCGAGGCTCTCCCTCGCCGCAAACGCGAGGGCTTCTGGGCAGCTCCTGCTTCGGCACCTGGGCGTCGGCACAGCTGCAACGGACGCGCGGGACGCTCGCACTGGCCGCAGGAGTGGAAGCCCACGTCGAACGCGCGCAATGAAGCGATGCTGGCGGACGTCCGACGATTCGCCCAAAAGTTGAAGGACTTCCTCAAGGAGGCCAAGGACATGACCGCGGCGATCGACAGTGAGTGGCGGTGGTGCAGCCACGATCGCCCAGCCCGAGGACGCACCGCCTGGGCGCGGGCGCACGCGCAATCCCGTCGCGCCTGCTGGCGCACATCCCGCCAATTGGCTTGCTGGCCGCGCGCACAACCACAGTGGCAGCAGCATCGGATTTGCATTAGTTGCTAGCGATGCGCAGGGTGCTGCCGCGCCGCGTCAGCCCGGAGCCTGCGGCTCGCCTTGGCACCAGCACCACCACCTGTTGTGCACACACACCTGTGCAGGCGGCATGACGACGTTCAAGTCGGTCATGCTTTCACCGCTGCCGCGCGCGCACGACGAGACGCCTGCGGGCGTGGTGCCCATGGACCGGGAGGAGCACGCCATTGGCCTCAACTCGATGCCAGAGGGGCTGTCGGTTGCGGCCAGCGAGATGGCCACCAGCATACAGGGCAGGGTGGTGGCGCCCCTGGAGGAGTGGCTCACAGAGTACCGCAAGGCCAAGGTCGGTGCGGGGCCAGCACGGGGCAGCAGGCAGGGGTGGCGGGGGGTGCAGAGTGGACATGGCTAGCTGCGTTGGGGGTCCAAAGTAATGGTCATGGATACGCCGCGCGCACAGCTGAATAGGTGGTGTTCTGTCCTGCTTGCCCGATGCTCCCCAAGCGCAGAAGCTGAACGAGCAGTGCGAGGAGATCCGGTTGGACCTGGACAACAAGCGCAGGTCCACCATGCAGCTGCAAGGCGAGTGCGAGCGGTGGAGGAGAGGGGCCACCGCCTCCCTTGAGGCCAGCCTGGCAGGCAGCGTCTGTGGCAGGCGGCATCTCAGCGCTGTGCGCGCAGCCTCGTCATCCGTGCTGCCATGCTGCATCAATGCCGTGCGCAGAGAAGCTGGCCAAGCAGCAGGCGGTCAACCACAAGGACACTGAGAGCACCAAGCACAAGGCGCTGAACGAGACGGACAAGCTCAACCGTGAGTCTGGGGTGGTCAAGGCATTGGGGTAGTGCAGGTGGCGACGGCAGCAGTGGAGGGGACGGCAGCAGGAGGGTTGGGGGGAGACTGCATCGGGCACATTGTGCAGGGCAGGCAGGTGATGGAATGGTCCTGATGTGCCGTGCTGCCGGGGCGCTGTTCCCGCTCGTCCTCCTCCCTGCCCTGCAGGCCTGGCGGAGCGGTACGCCGAGCGTGAGGCCGAGGTGTTCAACGCCTTCTTGCGGCTCATCCGCGACTCTGCCGTGCTCAGGGACATCATGGCTGAGGCCACGGCCATCTTCCAGGTGAGAGGGCAGCAGATGGGCAGAGCAAAGGGGGAGGTGCGGGCTGGGTGCGGCAGCACCCACGAGGAGGGGGCGGAGCAACAGCAGCGGCACCTGCCTTGGGGGCCTGAGCACACAGCAGGCGCAGCGTCGCCATACCATGCAGCCATGGCTTGTGGTGCGTGGTGGTGCCGCAGCGCACGCAAGCCACTTCGCCTTAACAACAACACTGTGTTGTTGTTGCTGCTCTCCCCGTCATCGTGCGTTGTTGCTGCCGCAGCGCACGCTGACGACTGCCTTTTCCGCCTTCAACGTGGACGCGCCCACCTCCCTGCCCCAGATCCCGGCGCCCGTCAACGTGCCGCTGCTCACCTACACGCCCGTGGACGTCAAGGCAGTGGGCAGCCAGCGCTTCACGGCGGAGCAGGCGGTGAGCAGGCAGCGCTTTGGCTTGGGGAGGTGTGGTGGGCAAGGGAGCAGGCGGTGAGCGGGCAGTGCCTCAAGGTGGAGCAGGCAGTGAGCACCCCGGGTGTTGGTGTTGAGGGAACGGGGGTAAGAGCAAAGGCGGTGGGAAGCGGGCGGAAGGGGGACGGTGCCAGCGTCACATGCATGACGGGTGCATGACGGCAGCGTGACGGGTGTATGAGGCGGGGCAACTGCAGCGTGACGGGCAGCACGACAGGCGGCTGGCAAGCAGCCAAGGTGGTCATAATGCAGACGATGCGTGCGTGTGCGTGTGTGTGTGTGGTGTGGTGTGTGCAGGCGGCCCTTGGCCTGGGCGCTGGTAGCGCCATGCCCATGAAGAGCGCCCTCTCCTCCCGCCCAATCACCATGAGCAGCAACGGAGGCTCGCCCATGCAGGGTGAGCACAGCCGCCCTCCCAGCTGCACCACGCCACAGGTTCCTGCATGCTCTCCTTGCTGTGCTGCCCTCTCCCCCCCTGCCGCCCTGTCTGCCGCCCTCGCCTCCTCCCTCACGCCCACCCCTCCTCCCCAGGCACCCCGTGCACCCCACACACCCCTCCTCCCCACGCACCCTGTACACCCCACACACGCCTCCTCCCTCAAGCACACCTCCCTGTGCCCATGCACCCCGTACACCCCACACACGCCTCCTCCCTCACGCACCCCGTACGCCCCACACACGCAGGCGCCCCGCTGGCTGGCGCCACTGGCGGCAGCGTCACGGGTCCCAACGGCATGTATGGCCGCGCCCCCTCCCCCAACGGCGACGCGCCCACCTCCACCATGCGCTCCGCCACCATGGCCCATGGCTCCAGCCAGGGAGGCGCGTACCCAGCCACCGCCGCCGCGATGCACAGCCAGAGCTTTGCCGTGCACCGCAGCGCCGACTTTGCCGCCTCCTCACCGCCGCCAGCGCCCGCCAGCCCCGTGCTCGTGGCGTCCGCGCCCGCGCCTCACTCGCCCGCTGCCCTCGTGGCCGCACCTGCGCCCGTGCCGGTAGTGGTGGCGGCGCACGGGCCGGCGCCAGTGGCGGCCAGCAACGGAGGGGCGGGCACCTCGTTGCCAGCTCCCGCATGGTGAGCAGCTGCGCTTGGCGGGCCTTGCGCTGCACGAGGACGCCACAGCGCACCTGTCTGTGCTGCTGCACTCAGCAAGTGTTGAGATGAGATCTTTGGGGCTGGAGGACGACTAACCCTGGTTGCGCCGCTGCTGCTCGTGCTGCATTGCAGGCAAGCGGCGCGCGCCGTGTCCCCCGCCAAGCCCTCTTACGAGTCTGACCAGGACGACAGCAACCCCTTCAACGCCACCATGCGGCCGGCAGCGGCTGCCTCGGCCCTCCCCGCGGCGCCCACGCACGAGGTGGAGCGCACCTCTGGCGACCCTCAGAACCCCTTCAAGGCGGGCAGGTCGCAGGAGAACAGCGAGGACGGCCGGGCGCGGCCGCAGGCCATTGCCGCGTAAGCACCCTGGCATGCTCTCGGTGGTGTGAGCGATTCCCTTGATGTGGCGGCGCCGGCGGCTGTGGAGGGTGCGGCTCTGCACCCTGTGGGCGTGGCGTGCGATGGACTTGGCCCAGCACCAGCACTGTGGGGGGCGGGGGAGCTCCGTCTGCCAAGCCATGTCGGTGTGAGCTGCTGCAGGGGCACAGAGGAGGGATGGAGGTGTTGGGATGACGCAGGAGGGCAACGACTGGTGCTGCTGCACGACGACAGTATATAATGCGACAACGTGTGGGCGTCCTGACTTGCCACGTGACTGATCTGTTCCTGCTTGGCCTGTACCACCAGGACGCATATCGCGGCCGTGTGCTGTTTGCTGCACTTGGCCAAAAGGCGTGACCCCCCAGGCCACACTCGCATCAGAACGTCTGTGGTCCACCTTTACGGACCTGCTGAAGAAGAAGATGGCTCTGCTCTGCTCTTCGCGTGATCCCATTTCCGATCTCATTTTGTTGCTTGCACACCTGCGCCGGCATGCCGGCACCGTTTTCCGCTTTGCCCTGTGCCGCGAGAGACCGCAAGACTTGCAAAACGCATTCTTCATTTTCACGCCTTGACGGCGGCAGGGCGCAGCAACAACGACCACAGCGAGCCCAGCAAAGCCAAGAGCACGCCTACCAACCACCCCAGCCAGCCCCTCCGTATCCCCCGCGCTCCACCTTCCTGCCCGGCCGACCCTCCTTCCCCTTGCCCCGCCTCCCCTCCCAGTGCAGCTGCCTTGGCCCCTCGGTGCCGCAGCCCCTGGTGGCTGGCTGCTGGCCCTGAACCGGCCGTGCCTTCGTGCTCCTGCTGGGTGGCGGGCTGCTGGGGCACGGGGTCGGGGAACTTGAACTGACCCTTGAAGAGCTTGGCCTCGGCCTCGCGCTCGGCCTTGAGGCTCTGGCGCAGGGCGGCCAGCTCCTTGGCGATGGCCTGGTCGCCTGGCGCCCTGCGTGCACGCAAACGCATACGTCCGCTGGGTGCTGCAGGTCAGCATGTGCGTGTGTGTCGAGCTTGACATCTGGCGTGGGCATCTCTGGCAAGCAGATGAGCACAGATAATCCCGCACGCACAGAACCCTGGCGCGAGCCGCTACAGGGTGTGAAGAGCCACTGAGCAGCATAAAGCTCGTGCAGCACCTTGACACACAATCCAGGCAGGCCACGCCTGCTGGAACCTGCCACCAAGCACTGCTCAAGGTGTGTGTGTGGTGAGCTTACATCTGGTACAGCCATGTCTGGCAAGCAGATACCAATATCCACTCACTTTTCCGCGGCCTTGAGCAGGTCCTTGAGCGCCTCCTCCGTCTGCCCCAGCGCATGCCGTGCCGTGCCGCGCCGGAAGAGCGCCTTTGCATTGTCGGGCTGCAGCGTCAGCACCTGCCCGCAGTTGTAGATGGCCGTGTTGTAGTCCTTGGTGCGCAGCTGGCACGCCGCCATGTTGAGGTGGATCGGCACCTTGACCTCGTGCGCCTGCAGGTGGGCCGGGGTCAGTATCGAAGTGCTTGTGGGATCCCTCTCAAGTGTGAGCGCCAACTGGTGCAGGGGGCATGCATGCAGCAGCAGCGTCGGCAGCAGGCGATGTGCAGCACCACGCGCAAGCTGGCAAGACCACGTGTGGCAAGGTCACGCATGCTTACCAAGGTAGCTGAGGCGAGCGCGTTCCCTCACCTTTTCCTCGTAGAAGCCTTCGAGCTGCATCATGAAGTCCTCGTCCAGGTAAGACAGGCCCTGCAGGCGCACAGCACAGCGAGCATGCTCTGTCAGGTCTTGCTCGCACGCTTGCGGCAGCACCTGTGTGCCATTGCCTGCTGCACCGTACATCAGCCAGGCCCACAGAGACGCAGGCACCAAGGCGCTCTCCCACACGCACGCAACACACTGCATACCAATGCGAGGTGGTGTGCGGCCTTGTGAATGCGCTGCGGTCGCCCCCACAGATGCACGTCAAGCCTCCCGTACGCCACCCCACACGCACCACTGCGTACTTGGCCAGTGCCGCCTTGTACATGCCCTGTGAGAAGAGGTCGTTGCCCTGCAGGCGGCGCTGCTCCGCGCGCTCCAGCCGCTCCTCATACAGCAGGTTCTCAACCTCACCCTGCAGAGGCGTGTCACGAAAGCTGGCACCATGTTGGCACCACTTGTAAGGCACTTGCACACTTGCGTGGCAAAGCACCCGTCACCTGTCGCATGCCGTGTCCCTGACGGACAGCCCTCCGAGCCCTCTGCTAGCACACGTGCACGTCCCCAGCAGCGTGCACCCACCGTGTCGTCGTGCGGGTTGGGATCCTCAAAGTCGACAAACTCGACCTCGTACACCAGCGGGGCGCTGGGCGGCACGGCGGGGAAGGAAAAGCTGCCCGCCTCCCCGTACCCATACTTGGGGTCCTGTTCAGGCATGCAGTATCCACATACACACCACACGCTTGGAGCACCGTGGAATTCGTGTGTGAGAGATTGGCGACAGCAGGTGGGACGACAAGGTGCAAAGAGCCAGCGTGTGCGTCCCGATCAATCAAGCCCACCTGGATGTAGATGGCGGCGCGCTCGCCCATGCACATGGTGGCCACTGCCTGGAACAGGCCAGTCTCCTTGGGAGACGAGTCTGCGTGCACTCGGCGTGCGAGGGGAGGCAGACGTGTGGCGTCACGCGCGCGGCAGATCGCTGCCAGGCTGGTCAACTTTTAAGACACGCAGGTGCGCCATGGCAGAACCGGTGCACCACTACTCACGTCGCCCGGCCACCACCTTGACGGGCTGCTGCGTCTGGCTCTCCACCCTGGTGTCCAGGAAGATGGAGCCGTTGGATTGCAGCCGCCCAATGTAGTGCACTGCAGCGGGCAGAGCGGGGCAGAGCGTGCGTGATCCTAACACGGCGCGGTGTGCACGCGACAGGCGGTGCGGCTCACGCAGCAGCAATGCCAACCCACCGAGGCAGCGCGCGTACAGCTTGGGCTTGGGGCCCTCGCCAGGCTGCAGCACCAGCTTGAGCACGCCGCCGTCCTCTGTGACGGGCACGCAGCCCTCCGGGGGTGGCGCCAGGGGCGCCAGGGGGCCCCAGGAGTCGCCAGTCAGCTCCGGGTCCACGGCGTCCTGCTGATGCTCCGGCTGTGCTGCATCTGGCTGCTGCTCATCCTCTGCTTCGGGCTGCTGCTGGAGCTCCTCCTGTGGCGAAGCTTCGGCAGAGACCTCCAGGGACTCGGGCAGCGCGTCCGCCATTATAGGGACTGAGGTGCAAGGGCATACGCGTTGCTGCGATGCTCTTGCAGCGACTTTTTGCTGTGTCACCATCGATGATTTACAGTAGCCCATGCAGTTCGAGCTCGGAAGGCCGCAGATCACCCGCACAGCACGCCCTCAGCCAGCTGCACGCCCCTCTCTCGCAGTGAGTGTGCCACGCAGGAGACAGCTTGGGGTTCCTGACTCGACACACCTCGCACAGCAAGTAGGGCCTCCGCGACAGCGTGCACAGCTTACCACAGCCAATTTCGTCGTCCTCGTGCAGGTCGGGAAGCACAGGCGCACACCGGCGAGCCCCAGCGCTCTTGCATGTCGTCGAGCAACAGGGACCCGGAGCTCGGCGCGCCCTTGCTGGGCAGCGCTGGAGGAGCTCCGCAGGATGACTGCGCTGGAGGAGCGTGATCCTTCCCGGCCAGGAAGCCCAAGAAGTGAGCAGGTGGAGGAAGGTGTACGTGCTCAGGGACGCAGGCAAACCAGGGAATGCAGCAGCAACACACGGTGCCATGCTCATGTGCGCAGGCCGGTGGTGACCGTCGTGTCCGTACTGCCCTCCGCCTCGGCGGGCGGCGCGGCCGACAATGGAGCTGGCAGCTCGTCAGGCGTGCAGGCCCGCAAGCGCAACAGCGCTGGCGGCGGCCTGCCTGACAAGCAGAGCCTGGCCGCCTCTGTGGCGACGCTGCTCCTCACCCTCCCGTCCCTCCGTGAGCGGCCCGGCATATGACAGCATGCAAGACAGATTGTTCCCGCCCTCCTGCTGCAGCCCTAACACGAATGCCCTCCCCATGAATGATGCTCTGCAGTGGGCTCCTGATGCCTCCCCCTGCTGCTTGCCGGGTTCATGGGAATTACGGCAACAGCAGGCGCCAAGGCCTTCTCTCACACCTTCAGCTTGGCGCTGACATTCGGCATCCTCACCAACCTCACCCAGTACACCTATTGGACCCTCTCCCGCACGTGAGCGAGCTATTTTGGCCCTGCCAGCGTCCTGTTCCCCGCTCCTGCCGCTGTCCGGGGCACCTGATGGCGGGCGCACTGTAAGTGCGCACATAGGTGTGTTTGGCAAGCACCAGGCACCGCTTCCTCCCCCCACGGCTGCACCTGGATGCTGGTTGCTGCTGTCCTCACAGGGGGACGTTGTGGCAGCGCCAGGGCCCCACCATCCTGCTGGCCATAGCCACGCCGCTCCTGCTGGCCGACCTCATGCGGCACTGCCTCCAGGGTGAGCCCTTTGGGGGGGGGCGGTGTGTGCAGCCCTGCAGTGCCATCGCCGCTGCCGCTGATGAGGACAGCCTGCGCAGCCGCCGCGTGCTTCGTTACCGCTGCTGAGCTTAGCAGCGCGGTGACTGACCCGAGGGACCTGCTGCTTGCGTTGCCGTGGCTTGCAGATGCGGACCTGTGGCCCGCCCCTGGCTCAGCAATGTACAGGGATGACTGCGACGACGTCTCGGTGAGCACAGGGCATGATGGCGCACCACCTGCGGCAACAACCAACCAGCCTGTTCTGTATGTGGCACTGGCTTGTCCATCGTGAGCACACCACCATTGTGCGCTCACGCAGCGCGCAGACTGGGGTGGTCGAGAGAGGGTGCAGAGCAGGGCCTTGGCGGCGTGCTGGTGGCAGCGCCTGGCGTGACAGGGGCCCGCAGGCGCCCACAGAAGCAGCAGTGTTGGCGTCTGCTCCGGTGCCAACAGCTGCATGCGCGCTGGTGCTGTGCTCTCGCTCGCAGGGCATCTCTGGCCTGTTCTGCCTCACGCTGGTGGGCTGGATCTTTTCAATCGTCTGCACCTACTCGTGAGTGGGTGTGGTGTGCGCAGCTCTGACCCTCTCCCCCCCTCCCTTGGCAGCGCCGGCACGCTTACTGAACTTGACTGAACCAGCAGCTTAGCTCAAGGGCAGCGCAGCTCAAGTAATGGGTAGCTGCTTCCCACGTCCTGAGCACAGCCGCACAGCCCGCAGACACGCTCGAACTATGTGCGCGCTTGCTGACCCACCCTCTCTCACCACACACACACTTTCCACGCGCACGCGCAGGGGCTTCATCCTCATGGTGGTGGCCGTGGTCTGGAGCGCCAACCTGCACACCAAGCTGCGGGACGCCTGGGAGCAGATCACTGCCTCCAACAAGGAGCCAGAGTACGAGCTGTGACGGCCCTCCTCTTTACCCTGTAACTCCCCTGCCCCCCTGTAGGGCTTGCCACCAGGAGGTGCGCCGGCCCGCCCCGGCAGGCATCCCCCACGCCCCTACGGCCTCTCTCAGTGACCGCACCACCTTGACTGCGCCGTGCTCATGAAGCCCCCCCGGCAAACCCTCACGCATGCGAGGGCCCGGGGGAGGTGGAACACGAGAGCCCAGCTGTGTGAGAGCAGCGCCTTTCAAGGCCCTCCACGGCGCAGCGGTGGCACAGAGATGGTCAAGGGTCGCTTTGCGTGTGGGGCTTCCAGTGGGTAGGGGCGGGCGGCACTATGAGGGCACACGTGCACCACACACGCATTCGTCTGCATCGCTTCTTGTGGTGAGGGCTGCGTGCTTTGTTTTGCACCTGCTCTGTACTTTCTTCATCGGCTGCGTTTGGCTGTGCGGCTCGGCACGAGGACAGCATTGATCTGACACCCCGGCGCCTGCGTCAACCTGTGGCCCGTTTCCTATACTGTGCTCCTCAAGTGTCCACGTGATTCCCTCGCCCGGATACGGTCGCTGTGCCCGGCCAAGTGCTTTGCAAGCATGCCCGCAGCTCTCTATCGCAGCAGTCTCCAAAAGATTTGGCATGAGCAATCATTCCAGATGCAGGCAAGCAAACGGGTACGGGGGAAGCAAGGCGCACACGCACATCAGTTTGCGACAGCAGCTGCAGGCGGCGCGGGAGCATGTTGTGCAAAGCTCCCTTCTCAGCCCTGTGGTGCGCCTGGTGCGGGCGGTGCACGAGCATGCAAACAGCCATGCACACGCTCCGCACCAGGCCTGTTGACACCAAGCCAGGACGTCATGCGCACCGCAACTCGAGGCAGCTGGGCGCTGTGGCGGCGTGAGCACCTTGCCGTCCCCCCCCTTTCATCTCTACTAAAAGCAGCGCAAAGCGATGATGATCAGTGCTGCCTGGGCGTGGGCGTGGGCGCGCGTCAGGCCGTGGGTGGAGGTGGAGCAGTGCCGGCACTGGGTCCGCAGCAGGCGGCCAGCAGCTCCTCGTTGGGCGCGTGCACGCCCACCTGGGGGTCCTGCGCAGTGCAAGCGGCAAGCGGATGCGTGGGTGTGCTGTGCGATGTGCAAGCGCAAGCGCAGGGTGGAAAGGCTCCTTCCCCTCTGCAGCACAGCAGTCGCGAAGAGGTGCAAAGTCAGCGCACACTGTAGTGCACCCTGTCCTTGTCAAACACACAGCCCGGTCCAGACCCCCGCATCGCATGGTCGCACCCTCTCACCATCATAACACGCACCTGGAAGGCGAAGAGCACCCTGTCCTTGTCAAACACAAACAGCCCTCCCATTTGAGTGGTGGACTCGACGGTCTTGGGCTTTATGAAGACGTAGTCCTTGGTGAGCACCTCGTTGAACTTGGCCATGTCCTTGCCCTTCCAGCCCTGCGTGTGCGTGTGCACATGCGGGACGTCGAAACACATCCAAACAGAGCCCTGCAAGGGCCGCGCTTGGGGACGCCTCTATGCACACCCTGGTTGGCGTGCCCACGCTGGCACGCATGCTTCCAGGGAGCTTGCTTGCGCACGTGCAGGCACCCCTGAAGTCCCAACCGCTCAAGCCATCATGACATGCGCCCCGCTGCACCCTCCCCATCACCACCACCAACGCCCCCTCCGCCCAGTCAGCACCACCATCACCCCAACCACCACCACACCCACCAACGCCACCCCCACCCCCACCATCACCGCCCAGTCACGTGCCTGCAGCAGCTGCGGGTAGTTTGAGAAGAAGGCGAACGCGCCGCCCCTCAGCTCCAGGGCCTTGTACAGCGGGCGCTTGTCGGCGTCCGTCTCAAGGAGCAGCAGGGACTCTGGCAGGGACAGGCGCTGGCACATGATCTTGCCGGCCGCAGTGTCACCTGTATACACATACACCGCCATTGGCGCAAAGGGAGCGATGAGGTCGGTGTGCAGGAGAGTGGTGAGGAGGGGCAATGGGTGAGAGACGGCGCCGAGGCGACGTGCCTCACCGATGGTGACGAGGGCGAGGGCAAAGCCACAGCTCGAGAGCTGTGGCTGGAGCTGGAGCAGGTTCTTGGCCTGCTCCCAGCCTGCGAGCGTGTGTGTGGATGGACGGACCCGTAAGCATCGCATCTCGTGATGGGTGGGCGCACGGCGCGGTGCGCCCCCGGCCAGTGCTGCTTCTGCTTCATGCAACCCCCAAATGTGCTCACACAGGGGTCAGCCAGCGTGGCGCAGCAGCGCCAGCACCACCTTGCCGCCGTTCTGGGCGAGCACGTCGTTCACAAACACGCGCTGGCCCGTGGGGCGCTGCAGCATCAGGCCCGGCACCCTGCGGTGTGTGCAGTGCACCGTTGCGCACGCACGGCCTTGCTGCACACTGTTTTCAGCACCTTGCTCCTGCCGTGGCGTCCTCCTCGACCAGACGCTCACAGGGTCAGAGGATGCGGCATCGCAGTGGCGGCGGAGGAGGCCGCGCGGACGACCGTGGCTGGCCGCGCCTGCGTGTCGCGCGCAATCGGCAGGGCAAGCGTGGTGGGGCTCCTGCTCGCCGTGGCCAGAAAGGTGTCCATCGCGCGTGCTCGCTCACCCTGGCGGCGGCGAGCCTGCAGCGCTGGGGAATCGCGCGGAGCAGCATTCTCAAATGGGACTGGGTGCGATTGTGCGGATGCAGCGACGTACTCGCATGGCTCGCAGGAGTCGCAGCAGACGCTTCAGCCTCAGTGGCACGCACACTGGCACACCTGCACCAATGTGGACAGCAAGTGGTGCCCTGTGAGCCGCACTGCACACGCGCCGCCGGACCCGCCCGCGTGGCGCGCCCGCATTTTTGAAATTCCTGGCCTCCAAGGGGCTCCAGGCTAGCTGGGGGCACTTGTGAGGCTCTCACACAGGGTGCTGCTGCTGCTGCTGCTGCTGCTGCTGCTGCTGCTCCTGCTGTTGGGGTGCATCGCAAGCCACGGTGGCGAGGATCCTCAAGCGAGCGAGCAGCGCAAGCGAGCACTCGTCGCAACTCGCGTATGGAGCCACTGCCAGCAAGGATCCGCCGACATCACTGGAGCTGCTCCGCGCGATTCTAGGGTTCCCTCGTCAGCCGTGCAGCAAGGCCCAACAGAGGCCCCACAAGAGGCGCACAACAGCAACAATGGGGCTGGGCACGCCGTCCCCGTCCACGTCACAAGCCCAGGCGCCGCAGCAGCAGCCGCACGCGGTGGGCCACGACGTGGACGACGGCACGTCGGACGAGCGCACCTGCCGCTTCTGCTTCGACTGCAGCACGGTCCAGAGCCCCATGGTGTCCCCCTGCGGCTGCCGGGGCTCCCAGCAGTGGGTGCACCTGCACTGCCTCCGCAGCTGGCAGCAGTGCGTGCTCAGCGGCAAGCAGGGCGGAGAGCACATCGCAGAAAAGGCGCACAGGTGAGAGCGTCCTGTCCTCTTCACATGGCTGCGACGCTGGGGACGACGCCACGCGGGCCGCGCGCTTTCGGCCCGACCGGGGTTGTTGCTGCGCGGCGGCTGCAGCGATATCCGCCACCGTACTCTGCACATACGCTTCTGCTGGCCGTGCACAGGCGGCTGGCCATGCGGATTGGCACGGATTCGTTCCGCGTGCACCCACCACCTTGCGCCTGCCCCGCGTCCCCTCGCACCGCGCAGGTGCAGCGTGTGCCTGACGCGCTTCTCCCTCGCCCCCCTGCGCCCCGGCGCCTGGCACGTGCTGGCGCGCGGCTGCCACGGCGCGCTGCTGGCGCTGGCCTGCCTGCTGCTGCTGGCGGCCACGGGCGGCACACACGCCATGAGCACCTCGGGGTGGCAGCACGTGGCCCTGCTCACCCTGCTGCTGCTGCTGGGGGCGAGGTGCGCGGTCAGCGGTGACCGTGCTCCTTGAAGCAGGCCGCGCCGTGAAGCTCTGCCAACACCCTGGCTTCCCTGATTACCTCTTAAAGGCCCCACCTCGTGCGTCACCACACAGAGAGAGAGAAGTCGCTTGCAGTGAGCACAAGCCACGCAGTGAGCACAAGAAGTGCGCACAGGCAGCCCGGGACATGAGACCCGAGTAGAGAGCAGCACCAAAAGCCCAACGTCCGGCCACGCGCCCAGGGTCACTGCAGGTTACCCAGCAACTGCTGGGTGCGTGCGTCCACGTCAGCCATCTGTGGCACTCCTGTGTGGCATGTGCACACACGCATGCAGGTCCCAGCCGGTCACGGTGCTGGTGCTGCTGCTCCTCCTGGGCACAGTGGGCACCCTGTGCTCCCGAGGGATCATGGTGGGGCTCAACCAACCTCCAACCGCCACCCCCGCGGTTGCCACCCACCCTGTGGGCGCAAACAGGATGGCACACGCTAGTGCTGCTGCTACTGGTAGTGGTGGCGGTGGTGGGGGTGGGGAGGCGGCGGTGGGAGCGACCCACCAGGTGGTGCAGCAGCAGCAGCGGCGGCGTGGCGGTGGTGGGGGCGGTGGGGGCTCCTTGACTGCGGCGCTGTGGAACCTTGGAAGCATCTTCAGGTGCGTGCAAGGGCCTGCATTCACGCACGGCCTCGCATGGCATCCATGTGATGCAGTTTGCTCACCCTTTGCTGTGAACTCGCGTCGAGCGTTCACAATGGCTGCCCCACAATGCTGCCCCACTAAAGCTGCACCACCAACCCACTTGCACCACCACCTCACCACGGTGTCGCCACTGCGATGCAACAACTTGCAGGCTTTCGCCGCCCCGCCCCAGCATGCAGCAGCTGCTGCGCCCCGGCTCCCTGCTCGTCTCCTCCCCCGCACTCTCCGGCCACCACCTGTTCGGCCACAGCGTGCTGCTGCTGCTCAACCACAGCGCGTCAGAGGGCGCCGTCGCACTCATCCTCAACAAGCCGCTGGCCCAAGGGTTCGAGGACGCTGCCGCCTCGCCATGGGCGCCCGCCGCCGCCGCCCACGCGCACCTGCGGCGGCAGCTTCTGGGCAGCTCCGCGGCGGCGGCCGCTGCAGCGGGCGGCGGGTGGAGGGCGGGCCTGCTGGCATCGTGGAGCAAGTGGCTGCAGGACGCCAACCAACCAACCGACTCCCAACCGACTCCGCAGCAGTCGGCGGCAGCGGACGCCAGCAGCAGGTTGGGGCGCAGCACGCACCCCACGCCCCGCGCCACCTCCTCACTGTGGCGCCAGCGCGCAAAACTGCAGCAGCAGCAGTCGCAGGTCGAGGAGCAGCACCAGCACCCGCCGGCAGGTTCAGCAGCGCGCACAGACAACCTGCAGTTGGGTGCGGCGGAGGCAGAGGGCGTGGCGGTGCTGCTGCGTCACCAGCTGGGTGGTCCCGTGGACCTGCCGCTGGCCCTGCTGGCGGACGTGCACCTGCTGGGGGCGCCACACGACCAGCACAAGCTGCAGCTGCTACGGGCGCTGCACCCGTGGCTGTGGGAAGGCACGGAGCCACCTCTGCGGCACGGGGGGCCTTTGAGGGACGGCAGCAGTGGCAGCGATGGAGGTGATGCGGGTGGTGGTGGTGGTGGTGGCGCGGGAGGGGCCGGGGTGGGGAGCGGGGCAAGCTTTGTGCCTGGGGTGGTGATGGTGCATGATGTGGCGGGTGTGCCGGGAGCGCAGCCGCTGACGCTGGTGGTGCCTGTACCGGCGCCTGTACTGACGGCTGCTGCTGCGGCGGGGGGCGGCACAGCGTCGGTGTTAATGCAGCAGCAGCAAGCGCAGGCGTGTGCGCCTGATGCACGGCAGTGCCGCACCGACCCAGCTGCATCAGCAGTGCTGGCGGCAGGGGCAGCTGGCAGTGCAGGTGTGAGGGATGGTGCGTCGCCAACGGCTGCAGCGCCGGCTATGAGGCAGTTCTTTGTAGGAGGTGCGCCGTACGATGTTGTGCTGCTTGCCGCCAACGCCAGTGGGCAGTGGCAACCCGCCTCCTCCTCCTCATCATCATCATCATCATCATCTGGTAGTGCAGCGAGCAGCTCCACCAAGCGGGCGGGCAGCAGCAGCGCCGGCAGCAGCAGCAGCGGTGCGCAGGCGGGAGAGGCTGCAGATGCCACTGTGGGGCAGGGGCAGAGAGGAGAACAGCAGCAGCAGCAGCACGTGGTGTTGGTGTTCCATGGGCGTGCTTGCTGGGCACCAGGGCAACTGGAGGCGGAGCTGCGAAGGTGAGGAGATGATGGGTCAGGACACGCCGGTCGCTTTGCCTGCTGCTTCGCCGTTCATCCCGTGCACCAACCTTGCCTGCGTTATGACCAAGCCCCACTTTTGCACTCACCAAGTGCTTGGTGCAGGGTGGCGATGTGACCACGCTCGACCTGCTGCCGCTGATGCTCTGTTGCGGTGTGCCCCTGTGCGTGTGCACGCCGCAGTGGTGCATGGGCGCTGGCGTCTGGGGGCTGGGAGGACGTGGAGGTGGCCCTCAGCCAGCCGGGCGGCATGTGGCAGCGCCTGCAGCAGCAGAGGCGCACGCGCCTCTCGTGGTTCTGAGAGGGCTTGTGACCACAGTGTGCACACACCTCATGCAGCCGTCACACAGCCGGGCGGTGGTAGGGTTAGTGAGACGCTTGCTGCTGGTGAATGATGCGCTGCGTGGAGAGAGCTCAGTGGGCTCGATTAGGCGGCAGTGATGGCGGTATGATTGGGGGCGAGCAAACAGGGACCTGTCGGGTGGTGTGCTGCTTGGAGGCAAGGGCACGGGGGCCTGACTGCCTCCAGGGGCTGGCGGATGGCGTGCAGCGCAGGCTGCGTGTGGTGCGCATGGGGCGTCACGGATTGAACCCTAGGGTGTAGAGGGAGGGCCCTCGTGGGCGACCAACGTGCAGTTTGTTGGGAGTTGCGTCATCGGAGTTGTATGTTGCGCGGTGCCTTGTTTTGGGGTGTAGGTTCCGGACCAGTTAGCAGGCGGTCTCCATCTCTCTCTCTCTCTCTCTCTCCAGACCGCCACGCTTTGTACGCTACTAGTAGTGTCGGAAGGACCTAGTTTATGTCGTGTATGTGCCGTGCACGTGCATGTGTGTGTCTGCGCCAAGCCAGCGCAGCTGCCCTGGACCGTGCTTTTCCCAGAGAGGGAGTGCTTGTGGCGTGTGCGCCACGCACTCGATGCACTGCGTGCGTGTGTGCGTGCTTGCTGCCGCCGCCGCTGCTGTTGTGTCTGCCCTCCTGTGCTGACAGCGTGCCCTACGTGCCACCACCCGACCCAAGAACGCGTGTGGCAGAGTGTATACTTGTGCTTGTGACTGCTGACAGCTGACAGTTGCGTGCATGACGCCGTGCACTGGCATGGCCTCTTTCTGAAGCTGGTCTGCAGCTCGCATGACGATCCAACTCTCTTAATGACCCGGGGGCAAGCGCACCGCTTGTGCATTTCAGCATCTGAAGTGCCTGACCCCACTGACCTCAGAATGTAGCTGTTGGTTCGCAGCCTGTTGTATCAATCGCGCTGGGGGTGCACAACTGTGCTTGCTGTAGCGTCACATGCATCGTTTGTCATGTTGGGAAGCGGCGCAGGTGAGCAGCACCGCCCCGCCCCACCCATCTGTGCAGTGCGTCTGTGTAGTGTGTCCTTGTCATGTATTCCCGGATCCTTTGCTGTGTGCCTTGTCGCTGCTGCTTGCTCGTCTCTGTATGGTCTCCTACTGTTGCAAGCGCCACTGGGTCGAGCAAGCGACTCGGGCACATGCAGGCTTCCCCGCCGTCATGCTCCAGCAAACGATTATATTTCAAGTCATACAACACCGGGCCGCCGAAATAACGTCAAGCCGTGCTCTCCTTCCTGCGCTTGCCGCCGCCACCTCCCGCTTCTGCGGCCCCCCCGGCCGCGCTGCGTTTGCTCCCTGCCACCCCCGCGCCGGCAGACAACGGCACAAGCACCACGGTCACGAGCGTGGGGCGCACCGCCCTGGAGCCTGTACAGGTACGCACACCAGCAGCAGCACAAGCATTGTGTGCGCTCTAGCATGTGGTGAGGTGATAGACAGGTGAGGTCCTGCACAGGAAGACGTCATCCCTGTGTACAGGGCAGCCTGAAGCACCGAAGCACCATCAGCAGTCCTGCCCTCACCTGGCTTGGGGCTGCCCAGGTCGGCCACCTGCTTGGTGATGCTGTCCAGCGCCAGCTCAGCCGCCTGCGTGCTGCCCGTGCTGTCAACCTCTTGCGAAATGGACACGCTGCGGAGGCAGGGCAACACCACCAACAGGCGCACGCCCACCGTACCAGCGTCAGGCAGGGCCGCAGTCAACCCTAAATCAGCAGAGCGAATTCGTCATTGGTGTCGCTGGAACTGGAGCAGTGCAGTGCGATGAAGGCCCTAGTGCACAGCGCACCTGAGGCCGTCCTCCAGCCAGCCGCGGACCTTGCGCATGCGCACCTGCGGTACCCAACAAACCGTGCGAGCGCCCACACTCTGCGTCAGTCGCCGCACTGTTAATATGGCAGCAGAGATACCATGCACACAGCCAGCAGCCTCCCACCAGCTCCACCACCTCCACCGACTCACCTGCATGTCGTGCGCCGCGATGTGAGGGCTCAGAAACACCTCCTTGACCTTGACCTTGCGTGACCCTCCTGCTCCCCCCGCACCCTCCTTGCCGCCCTTGGGCCCCTTGCCCTCCCTCGCCCCAGGCCCCAGCCCCGGCCCCGCAACGCCAGCGCCACCAGCCGTCCTCTGCTGCTGCTGCTGCCGCTGCTCACCCCGCCGCTGCGCCGCACGCGCACCGCCACCAACACTACCTTGGTTGCTGCTGCCGACACCAGCCGCAGGCACCGCTGCTGCCGGCGCAGCAGAAGCGGTAGCCCCCTGCCCTTCCCCTCCTGCTGCCGTTACGCCTTGCTGCCCCTCCACCTGCCCAGGCGCCAGCGCCACGCCCCCCGCCCTCGCCTGCTCATGGCTCTGTGCCCTTGCCGCCAGCCTGGCCCTCTTCAGCTCCACGTAGCTCAATATCTTGGCCACTGCCGGGCTGGTGCCCGCTGCCGCAGCGCCCATTGTGTTGCTGCTGGTAGTGGTGGTGGTGGTGGCGGGGGTGGGGGCGCCGGGGAGGGGCACCACGGCGGCTGCGCCGGCGGCGTCTGACGTGGCCGGGGGGACCTTGAACTCGACCAGGTCCAGGTTCAGCTCGGCGGCACGTTTGAGGGCGTCCTTGCTGCGTGCATGTAAAGGGAGTGGGGGCGCACGTCTGTGGTGAGCCCGGACGCAGCCGTGGGTGATGGGCGCAGCAGGCAGTGGCAGCAGACGGCAGTGCCGCCTCATACTGTGCAGGCGCAGCACCTCGGCTTGCGAGGTAGGTCCACGCACCGGGTCATGAGGGCTGTGTGCCCGTCTGGCAGCTGGACCTGGAGCAGGCGCGAGTGGATGGCCTCGTTCAGCCTGCGAGGTAGGCGGGGCAGCGCCAGGTGCATGCTGCTGTGCAGGCTCTGCACGCTCTGCCGTCACAATTGAACGTGCTGAGAGCTAGAAGGCTTTTCAGGATGTGCTTTCAGCGCGTCTGCACACTCCGCGCACCGGTGATGCTTGTCGTAGCCTTCGTCTACGTGGCGCCGCGCCTTGCTGCTGCTGGACGCCCACCGCAGCTGCTGATGCTGCTGCCCATGCGGGTGTAGTGGAGCCTGCCAGCTGTGCCACACTGACTGCGCGGAGGCACCGGCGAGCGCGGGGTCGGCGGGGAGATCTGCTTGCTGCGCCCGGCCCAACGCCCCATCCACCATGGGCACGCTGGAGCCGGCTGCGGATGTCAACATCCGCGCATCTGCAGCCGATTGGCAGCACTGGGCGGGCGTGGGGCATGCGTGTGGCGTGGCCTCCCAGCTCCTGCCACCGGAGAGCAGCAGCCGCCTGAGCGCCCCAAAGGCATGCCGCTGAGACATTCCTGAACGCTGCTCTGTCACGCTTCCTGCTGCTTGCTCCCTGACTGCGCATGAACAAATCGAGGGCTTGCAGTTCTGGAGAGAGGGAGAGCGAGAGAGGGCGCAGGAGGGCAGTAGGGCGTCAAGGATGGAGGACTTCAAGTCGCTGTACCTCGGTAAATGCAAGGAGTTTGCGTGCGAGCCCATCACGGCTTTCATCGAGGACCTGGACGCGGGAGGCGGGTGAGCGAAGGCGTGCAGCGTGTGCAGCGAGAGGATTATCTAAGTGGCCCGCACGCTACAGGTGCAGCTTCGACGTGCACCAGGGGTCAAAATGCTGCCGTGCACGACTCCACGGCAATGCCGCAGGTCTGCGCTCGCGGACCTCAAGCTCAATGGCAACAGCAAACGCCTCTTCAACAAGCGCGTCCAGCCAATGCAGGTGCGCTGCTCAAGGCCCGCACCTCCTGCAGCGCAGTGCGTGCGGCATGCCCCACGAATCGCGTGCGGTCCCCCTGGGTGCTGCTGCAGGTGTTTGCGCTGTGTGACGCGCTGAGCGCTGACAGCAACGTGGTGGTGCTGGACCTGTCGCTCAACAACCTGAACGACCTGGCGGCGCAGGCCATTGCGTCGCTCATCAAGGTAGGGCAGCACGCCACACCTGGTGGCCAACTGGGGCAATTGTGGGGCAATTGTCGTGCTCTTGGTGGCTGTGTTCTCCCTACCCTGATTCAGGGTGGTGCCGTCGCTCCACTGATGAGCAAAAGGTAAGCAGACGCGTGGGCAGGCAGACGCTCACTCTCACTCACCCCGGCTGGTGGCTGCCTGCAGGCCAACCAGACCATCCGGTTCATCAACCTGGCGGGCAACAACATTGGCCCCGAGGGCGCGGCGCACCTGGCGCGGGCGCTGCAGCACGAGGCGTGCGGCTTGCAGGTGCTGTGCCTGGCTGGCAACCCACTGGGGGAGGAGGGCGTGCTCGCCCTAGGAGACATGCTCAGGTGAAACACCGTGCAGGTGGTCTGCTCCACACACAGCACAGCACAGCACACGCTCTGGTAGCCACCTGTAGCCAATCTTGTGCCGTTTGCTCCAACCACCCTCACGCGTGTATGCCCGACATGTGTCACAGGAAGAACACGAGCCTCAAGGGCCTTGACATGAGCGACGTGGGTGCGGGCATCAAGGGGCTCATCCGCGTGTGCAGCGCGCTGGGCAGCGAGGGCGGGGAGGACGTCAACGGCACGCTGCAGGCGCTGGACCTTGGGGCGCCAGTCATACACATGCAGCAGGTGAGCAGGTGCACCGCCAGGGTGCAAGGTGGGGTGTTGCAAAAGGAAGAGGGGCATCGGGGCAGGCAGGCGGGTGCTGCAGTGCACACGTCAGACGTGCCAGCGCAGCAGTGGTGCCATGATCAACATGCACTCTCTCTCCCTCTCTGCCCACGTCGCTCACACCTCCTTGTGGTGCTGGTGGTGCGTTGCTCCCGTGTGTGCTGCTCAGGACACTGTGATCCTGCAGGTGGCGCGCATGCTGGCGTCCAACTCGTCCCTCCTGGAGCTGGGCCTCAGCAAGCACAAGCTGGTGGACAGCCAGCTAGAGACGCTGGTGAGAGTCTTGGCCATCCTGCGCTCTCCTCGCCGACGGTCGCATGATTAAGTACTGGCTGATCAGTACAAGACCTGTGGGCGTGGTGCGGCGCGTACTGTATCGTGCAGGTGAGCTACGGGCTGTTGCGCAACAAGAGCCTGCAGAGCCTGGACCTCAGAGCCAACCGCCTCTCTGGCTTCTCAGGTGCGCCCAAGCTCATATGCCCGCATCAGCCCCCTGAGCAACAGCCACCGTGGTGTGAAGCAGAGTTTGGCTAGGTTGGAACAGACTGTGTGCCAGAGGCAGCCCAAGGGTGAGAGAGACCACTTGCAGCGGGATAGCCACGCAGTGAGCACAATTAGCACGGCACAGGCAGCCCGGGCCACCAAACTAATGCAGCAACAAAAAGCCCAAGGGCACTCCCAGCAGCGGCCCACACCAGGCCCAAGCTTGAGCTCCAACCTTGGAGCACACGTGCCGATGCTCTGCCATGTGCCCCGTCCCTCTGCAGGGCCGCAGCTCGAACGCATCATGGGCGAGTGCCGGCAGCTGGTGAGCCTCAACCTGGCCGCCAACGGCCTCGGTGACGCGGGGGCGCGCGCCATCGCCGGGTGCCTGCCCTACTGCCCCTGGCTCTCACGGCTCGACCTGCGCAGCAACAACATTGGAGAGCAGGTGAGGCGGTGGAGTACCTATGCACTGGAAATCTGCGACGCACATTAAATGGTGAGGAAGGGCGGTTGGCTAATTATTGATAAGCACCGCCTCACTGTGTGCCACCAACGCAGGGCCTCAAGTCCATTGCGGAGGCTCTATCAGAGGGCATGACGTCGCACCTGCGGCTGCTGCTGCTGTGGGGCAACGCGTTTGGACCTGGCTCCAGCCGCGCGCTCTTCAACGCCCTGGCGGCGCTCCCACAGGTGAGCTACTAGAAGCACATCACTAGCATCTCCTCCCCAGCGCACTAGCCACACGTGACCTTGACAGCTCTACCAGCGCCGGGTGCGGCCTTCAGGCGACATGTATGCAAGCAGCACACATGCTCTTGCTCCTCCTCCTCATCGTGCCTGCAGGGCGTGGTGTCCAAGGGCGGGCTGCTGGTGACGGATCTGCACCCCCACGAGGTGGACGGCAGGGCGCAGATTGCGCTGCTGCAGGTGGACGCCGGAGACGTGCCGGATGAGGAGGAGGAAGGGGAGGGCGAG
>QAXK01002761.1:0-15449 GCA_004335735.1 Chlorella sp. KRBP | reverse complement strand
GATGATGATGATGATGTGCTCACACCCGACACCAGGGCTGGTGGCTGCCCAAATGCATCAAACGGCCTGCCATCCTGCCATGGGACGTGCACGCAGTGGCACCCGCGCCGTCACCCCACCTGCGCGGTGAGTGCCGCCACGCCCCTGGCGCCGTCCCTGTCAAAGGGCTTGGTGGCGGTGCCCGGCTGCCGGCTGAAACTGCACAGGTTGCCGTGCGTGTCCAGCTCGTACTTGAGCCCCGCCCACACACCAGGATTGCGCGGCAGCGGCTCGCTGCCCTCCGCCAGCGCGTGCTCGTGGTCTGCGCTCAGCTCCTCGGTGTTGCCGTCAGAGCCGCCCAGCTGCAGGGTGGGAGCAGCACTTGACAGGCGGGCAGGATACATGCGTGCGCCCAGCATGCTTGAGGGCAGTGGCGCTGCAGGGCTGTGCGGCAAGCTGTGGCCGCCACCGGAAGGGTGGATGTCAGCGCGACCCTGCTGCCATCACGCTCACCGCCTGTGCGGCGATGGCGGCCAGGGCCATGGTGAGGGCGGTGCGCTCGCGCCTGAGCCTGTCGGCCTGCTCCGCCGCCACCTGGAGCGCGGCGTGGTGCGTCACCTCCATGTCACGCATCTGCGCGGGGGAGGGAGCAGGCGTGAACGGCATCCGCCCTTGTTGGGTGTGAGCGAAGGCACGCTCAGTGAGTAGAGGTAAAGCCTGAAGACCCTTGGTCAAGCAGGGCCACAGGCAGGGCAGAGGTGGGCCAGAGGTGGGCCAGAGTAGGCGAATCCGCACCTTGTTGGCGAGGGAGCGCAGCTGTTGCTCGGTGCTGGTGGCAGACTTGGAGTGCAGGCGTTGCTGCGCAGCAAGGCGCAAGGAGCAGTGCGTGGCAGCATGATGCGCCACTCTACTCCCTGCCGGTAACCATAGGTGCCACAGTTGTGCTGCGCTGATGATGAGTGGCCGCTTGCTCACCTGCTGCGTGTCAGCCAGCTGGTAGTCCTTGAGGGAGCGGTTGAGCGTTCTTATCTCGTCCTGCTGTGCAGCGAGCATCTCCTTCTGGCCCACCACGCGGCGATGCAGGTCCCGGATGATGCTCTCCTGGCGCTGCAGAGGGGCAATGGGCAGGCACCAGCGCCACGGCGCATTGCAGATTGCCCACGCGCACTGCGGCCCGTCCCTCCCCTCCCCTTCCTCCTCTGCTCCTCCCCCTGCTGCTTCCCCTCCTTTCTCCTTCCTCTTCTCTCCTCTTCCGTGCGGTACGGCCTCTACGGCCCCGACGACGAGTTGGGTGCAAGCATTCGCACGCACCTGCGACTCGAGGTCGAATCGGTTCTTCTGCGTGAGCAGCTCCATCTTGAGGGATCGGACGATGGCCTCTAGGCGCGAGGAGTCCGGAGACATCACGACCGGCCCCGCGAAGCCATCCAGCGTCGCTGCGGACAGCACGCCGGCCGGCTGGCTCACGGTGGCGCGCTTGTGGATGCTGGGCAGCAGCTCCTGCGCTGTTTGCTGCTTGAAGCCACCGATGTCGTCCATCTCCCAACGACGCTGACCGCCAGGCGCGCTGCGGGCTGCCAATCACACTGGCGCGCGCAATCGATCCACCTCTCAGCCTCTCCCTTTCTCAGCTGGTCTTCTGGACTGAATCAACGATTCGAGAGCGCGAGAGCACGACGAAGCACGAGATGCACGAATTCAAGATGCGAAGACAGCTCAGACTACCGAAGGCACGCAGAAGCATCACGACGGCGTGCATACTGCTGCACTGCATACTGCTGGATAGACTGGACGATTGATGCACGAACAGGCTCGCGTCAGCCCCCGCTGGTGGGTGGTACAGGTACAGATGGGCAGGCATGCTGTAGGAGCTCGCGGGGTGGGCAGGGTGTACATGACGTCCGGGGCGCCCAGCAAAACGGCTGGCAAGCCAACATAAGAGGTGCGGGTGCAAGCGAGTGCCCCCGCAGAGCTCAGGTAGCACGACGAATACCCGTGAGGAACACGCAGCCTTCCGCCCCCCACTCCCCGCTCACTGACCTCTATTCTCACTCAGAGTTGGTACAACACGAGCCCCGTCAGGCGCTGGCATACGCAAGGCTCGTTCCTCCAACACACCGAGTCACACAGGCCTCACAGCAAACCGATCATCCTCTCTTCTCATCTAAGGCTGTCACGCTCAGCGGGACGCAAAGCCCAGGGTAAGGGCCTGCAGCTCCTCATGCGAGCGCCACGCCCTCCACGCCGCCTGCAGCGGCAGCGTGCCCGGCTCCCCTGCCTGCGCCCGCTCCAAGTACTGCGCCAGCGGCCGGCCCGCCCGCGCCAACACCAGGTCGTCGGGGCCCAGGCACAGCGCCGCGCACACGTCCTCAGCGCCCTCCCCAGCGTACACCACGCGGCGGTAGGTGCCCGCCTGCCGCAGCGCCCGCACCTCCCGTCCCTTGCACATGTGCCCAGGGCACATGCTGCACTGGTGCGTGGGCCGGGCGCCACCCTCGCCGTACCACGGCCTCACCACCAGCTTGTGCGCCCCGCTGCCAGCCTGCCCTGCTGGCGACGTCACGCCGTCCATTTGGGCAGCCTCGCAGGCCGTGCTGCTGCCGCTGCCGGCTGGGCGCTCGAACGCGGCTGGGTTGGTGATGACGTCCTGCACCAGGCCCGACAGCTTGGCACCCGCGAGGATGTGCGAGACGAAGACTGAGTTGGACGCGCCGGCGAGCACCGTCACGTCGACGCCGGCCTGCCGCAGCGCGCGCAGCATGGCCGCCGCCTCGCTCGGCACCTCGTGCACGCCGATCTGCTGCAGCGCGCCGAGCAGCTGGTCGCGTGAGACGCCGCGGCGCTGCACCTCGGCCAGCAGCGTGTTGGTGAGCGGCAGCGGGCTGGTGGTCGGGTCGGAGTCCATCCCCACCATCATGGGAAGCAGCTCGGGTGCCAGCTGCTCGATGAGCCGCTCGCCGGCGTCGAAGTCAATCAGCGTGCGGTCGAAGCTGGTGAGGAGGCAGCAGTCGCGGGTGGGGGGCGCGGCGGGTGGCTGCACCGGCAGCATGCACGAGGGCACCTTGCGGGGGCCCTCCGCTGCTTGCTGCTGCTGCTGCTCCATGGCGAAGAGGGAGGCGGAGGAGCTGTGCGCGGGCTTCTTGATCCCGTTTGCCTGCGCGGCGACATTTGTGCGGGGACAAGAGCACAGCAAGCCTCAGTTGCTGCCGCCGGTGTGCGTCGGCGTGAGGGTGCGCCCGGTCGAACACAGCCTGCGCGACGGTGCGCCGCACGCATCGCACCTTGCGTGCCTGCGCCTCGGCGAGCGCCTCAGCCGCGTGCTGCTCGCGCTCCGTCGCGGCGTCCAGCAACGCCTGCCGCACGATGGCGTCGACGGGGAAGCCGTGGCGCTTGAACCAGTTGCCCATGTCGAAGCGCCTGCGCAGAACCGGCTGAACGTCCTGCTCCACCGCCAGCGCCTGCGCAGGTGTCAGGCAGCAGGGCACAGCTGCTCTTGGTTGGCTGAGCTTCAGCAAGACAGCAGATCCCGCGTGAAGGAAGGCTCAGCAGCAAACGCCTCACCTGCAGCAGAGGCAGCACGGCCTCGAGCAGCAGGCGGTCGTCCGGGTCGCCCCTGAAGCCGAGGATGGGCACGCCGTTGTCGGGCTGGTGCAGGAAGGCCAGCGGCGTGTCGTCCACCAGCACGGTGCGCGCGAGGTCGCGGTTGACGCGCGCCATGTCCTTGACGCACTGGTAGTGCTCGGTGCGCAGCGTGCCCTCGCGGTAGATGCGCGCAGCGAAGAAGCGGCCTTGCGGGTCGATGGCGTCGATGATCGGGCAGGCGTAGTCCTCGAGGCCTGCGCGCGTCGCGCCGCACAGTGTCAGCACGGAGCCAAGTCACACCACACAAGAGCGTCCAGGTGCGACCCCAGCAAAGAGCCTAACCTCGCTCACCAGCGGTGAAGATAATGACCTCGGCAAACTCGGCGAGCTGCTCGAGGAACTCGGTCAGGCCCGGGCGCTCCACCACGAAGACGCCCTGCGGGTTGAGCTTGCTGCCGATGCCGACCACGTGCGTGCGCACGTAGGGCGGCAGGCGCGGCGCACGCTTGGGCGTGAAGGAGGAGACGAGCGTGCCGTCCAGGTCCAGGAGCGCGCACAGCTTGCCCTGCGCGAGCGGAGCGAACCACGGGCTGCCCGCCACCGATCGTCAGGCGGCCCAACGTGGCTAGCCTCCCCGGCGCACCCGATCGCCACGTCGCCATGTTTGTGCTCGGGGCTCACCTTGTGCTCCGGCGCCTGCGGCGGCAGGATGCCCCACGGCTCTAGCACCAGCGGCCGCTCCGGCGCAGGCGAGGCCGAGCGCTTGAGCACCAGGTGCTGGTCCGCCTGCTTCGGCGCGCCCAGGGCCGTGATGGTGGCCGTGATGGTGGCGGAGGTGGCGGAGCCAGCGGGCGAGACGCTCATGTTGGAGATGCTCTGCAGGTTGGTGATGAACTGGTCCAGGTGGGTGTCCACCTGCGATGGGCCACAGGCAGGACACACTTTGCTGCAGATCGGCCGCCCACCTGCTGAGCGTCCAGTGTGGCAAAGACCATACTGGCCTCACGCAAGAGAGCAGAGGGTGTGGAAGAGAGCACAAAGCGTGAGCGAGCAGGGAGCGAGGCACCGAGGGAAGCGCGCACCTGCAGCGTGTCAATGTCGAGGATCTGGGGCTTGCGGCAGACGGGGCAGGGGTAGAACTGCGGCGACTTTGCGTCGTGGATGGCCAGCTGCTCCAGCATGCGGTACGTGGCAGAGGCAGTGGGCAGCTCAACATCCTGGCTGGCCATGCCTGCGGCCATTACGTTGGATTGGCAATCTAGTGGAGCTTGAGGCCACCCGCACGCAGTCCACAACAAGCACCAGTGGCCAGCAGCACCTGCTGCTTCTGCACCGTCAAGGTTGGCCTACCCCACACATGTCGCGCACCACCCGTCAAGACCTACCCGCCGGCGACTTGTCCACGTGCTTGAGCTGCCTCCCCTCCTCGTGCTGCAGCTGCCTGTGCCCCGGCCCCGCCGCCAGCGCGCCCCCACTCCCGCCCAGCGGCAGCACCTCCTGGTCGCGGCACGCCGTGCAGTGCGCCACCAGGCAGCCCCAGCAGAAGCGGTGCGCGCACGTCAGCACCACGGGGTTGTGCAGCGTGTCCAGGCACACGGGGCATTGGTACTCCTCCAGCAGCTGCTGGCGCTCCTGCTGCACCGCGGCGCTGCCGTCAGCCGTAGCCACCTCGGGTGCGGCGGTGGGTGCGTTGGGTGCGTTGGGTAGAAGGTGCTGCTGCTTGGCCTGCAGGTCGCGTGCGAGCACCTCTGCCTGTGTGGCCAGGTTGGCGAGGCGGGGCGAGGTGAAGAAGACCTCGCCCATGAGGAGGTCCAGGGCGTGGAGGGACGTGTTGGCCGCTGAGCCAAAGTGCTCCTGCGGTGTGCGAGTGGAACACGCCCATGGTTGTGTGATTGGTCAGGTGTTGGTTGACGCAAGAGAAGGGCACTAGAGACAGCCTGGGCACCTCAGACTGACCTGCAGGTGCCTGTTCCTCTTCTTGATGCTCTTGACCACGGCCAGGTAGTTGAGCGCCACAAACTTGATGAGCTCCTGCGCGTCCGAACGCATCTCCTGGAGCTGCTGCGCGCCGCTGCTGCCGTCCACGCACCGGGCGAACTCTGCCTGTAAGCCAGGCCAGCACAACACGAGTGTACTGTTGTGGGGGGCGCCTGGGATGACGGGCGAGGAGTCGCAGGTGGCAGCAAGAGCACGACGTACGTACCTCGAGCTGGGTGGTCTTGGCGCTGTAGAAGGCCGAAACCTTTTGCAGCTCGGAGATGAGCATGCGCTGGAAGTGTGTGCCCTCGACATCTGCGCCAACGGTGTGCCCCGACGCAGGTGAGAGTGCACGCAGGGTTAGGGTTAGGATTAGGGTGAGGTGCCTCGCGCACAATAGGCCCCACAGCGCGGCCGCTGACAGGGCGCAGCAATGCCACACTCACCCTGGGCGGCGATGTCGTCCTTGATGGACTTTTTGATGGCCTTATAGTCGAAGTACTGCTCGCCGTACCGGCGGGCCGCCTCGTCGTGCAGCCGCTTGCCGAACTTCATCTCAGGATCCTAGGGTGCACTGGGTGTGGGACTGACTGGTAGGCCCGCTGCTTCCAGAGCACCTTGTTGCGGTGTGCCGCACTGCCGCACTGGATATGCGTGAGTTGCGGCTGCCAAGGCGAGGAAGGCGCTCAGTCGCGCGATAGGCCTGTACGCAAAGGAGAGCAGCGCCATTGTGAAGCGCTCGCTCGCTGTTGCGAGACTGCACATTGTTTTTCCCGTGGATGCCGCAGGGCGGGCCGAGCCTTGTCCGCACGCAGCGCTGCCCCGCAGCGGTACGAGCCACTGCTGGCGCATTGCGCTTGCTGTCGCCCACGCTGCGCAGTGCGCGCTCCACCAGATGCTTGATGCTCTGCTCCTCTCCACCCTCTGCAGCATCCATCCCCCACAGGCCTGGATCAGCCTCCCTGCCCCGCCACTGGTGCACGGCGAGCTGGGGCGCTGATGCCCGCGCCCCTGCTGCCCTGTCGAGGCCGCCGTAGGCTGTGGATGCGCTCGCCAAGGGAAGGTGCGCACCTCTGGGCAGAGGACGCAGGCGGCAGGGCGCGAGGGTGCGAGGGTGCGAGGCTGTCGACTGGGAGATGTAAAACGTGAATGCTGTGGCGGTGCAAGCGTTCGGAGCGCTGGAGCACCAGCGCCGACCATGCGAAGGGCTTGCACAGGAGACAGGAGGAGCGAGGGCCCCTGAATCCAGGATTAGGACGCGCACATTGCCCCCGCGCAAAGCACCACCTCGCCGGATTGGCAGCTGCTGCTGGGGCTTCTGGACCTTGACGTCGCCGTCGGCGCCCAAACGCTTAAAGCGCCTGCAGGACTCCGAGCGGCGCGCCGATGCAGCAGCCGCTCCTGCAGCAGCGCCAATGCGGCGCTCTGGGCAGGCGCGCCCGAGCGCTCGCGCCGCACCATCACGCAGCCCGGGGCGTGCAGCGCTCGGCACGCAGCAGCACCTCGGCTAAGCAGCAGCTTGCTTCCACGGCACAGGTTGACGTGGTGGCGCTGGGCAACCTCTGCGTGGACGTGGTGCTGCCGGTGCAGCAGCTGCCCCCACCTGACGCGGCGTCTCGGCGTGTGCTGCTGCAGCAGCTGGCGCAGCAGGGGCCGCAGGTCAGGGACGCGTGGGAGGTGGGAGGCAACTGCAACTTCATGATTGCGGCGGCCAGGCTGGGCATGCGCGTGAGCTCCGTGGGGCACGTCGGCGACGACATCTACGGCCAGTTCATGGCGCACGTCCTGCAGGTGAGTGCGTGATCAATGTCTGCAGCACCTGCGCCATGATAGTAACAAGGCCTGCAGATCACCGTCTGTGCCGTGCTCGCGACTGCTGCCATCGAACCGCAGGACGAATCGATCCCCAGCATGGAGCGCATCCTCAGCCATTCTGACGCATCACCTTCCAGCAGCAGCGGCGGCGGCACCACTGCAGCAGCGTCACTTCAAGCCCTTGACGACGTGCGCCAGACGCTGGTGTGCTATGTGCTGGTGGACCCGCACTCCAAGCACGCCTTCTGCTCGCGCTACGACTTTGGCCCGTGGCCGCTGCTGGGGGGCATGTCGCACCTCCCGCCCTCGTCGCTCAAGGTGAGGGGCGGCAGGCGTGACGGGGCACGGGCCTGGCCGGGTGTCAAGCGGCGCCACGGGTGTATGTGGCCATGCGCAGCTGCTAGCTAAGTCGAGGTGCAGAGTGACAGTGAGCGTGCTGGCCTGCACAGTGAGCGTGCTGGCCTTGCCCTTTCTGTCCCGGATATTGCGGTCCGTTGCCCTCCCTGCCCTCATCACCTCGCAGCTGGTTCAGGCGTCGCGCGCCGTCTTCACCAACGGCTTTGTCTTTGACGAGCTGCCGCTCGAAGTGGTGCGCGAGGCGTGCACGCTGGCCATCCGGCAGGGCACGGCGGTCTTCTTCGACCCAGGTGCGGCATGCAGGCGTGCAGCAGGCAGCTCAGCAGCAGCTCTCGAGGTGCTGCAGCAGCACCCTAGAGACTGCCGCCGCAGTGTGCTGAATCACCTGCACGCTCCGTGGGCAAAGGGAGAAGCAGCTTTGGGCTGCCGGCTCTGCCTTGGTGCACCACGTTCCGCTGCATCGGTGCGCGACAAAGCGGGCTGTGCATTGCGTGGGCTCTGCTGTTGTTGTTGCCGCTGCGCAGGCCCTCGCTGCTTCACCATGATGGAGGGGCAGCGGCGGCAGGCCCTGGACGAAGTGCTCAGCCTCTCAGAGGTGGTGCTCATGACGGAGGTGCGCCATAACAGACTTGAGGACCTGCAGGCAGGGGACTGCTTTCTCCGGGAATGGAGGGATACCAGTGGGTGACCCTTTTGCAGCCAGTAGCCAAACCTCGTCTCTCACCGCCAGCACAGCCTTTCCAGTCTGCACTAGAGGCAAGAGGTACACTGGATCAGTCCGCCGGTGCCGCCGCTCGCGCTGTGTGCAGGAGGAGGCGGTGACGGTGACGGGCCAGACGGACCCCGAGCGAGCGGCGCGTGCCATCCTGTCGCGGCCGCACAGCGCCACGCAGTGGTGCGTGGTCAAGCTGGGCGCCAAGGGGGCCCTGCTGGTGGATCGGGCCTCGGGCAGGACGCACACGGCACCCGGCTTCAAGGTGCGCTGGTGTGGGATGGCAAAGCAGGAAAGGACCTGGCCAGGCTCTGGGTGGGGACATGGGCAGGTGTGGGGTGCAGGTTTGGCCACGTAGCGGGCCTGCACCCCGGTGCAGACGCGCACGGCTGGCGTGGCGCAGGTTCTGGGTGCAGGGCTGGCACTGGTCCGACAGCCAGCGTCGTTGCTTTACGGTGTCCCGCGCTCAGGTGTCGGTGGCCGACACAGTGGGCTGCGGCGACAGCTTCGCCGCCGCCATTGTCAAGGGCTACCTCGCGCGTGCCACACCCGAGGCTGTGCTCACGCTGGCCAACGCTGTCGGCGCCGCCACCGCCACGGGCCGCGGCGCTGGGCGCAACGTGGCCAGCGCTGCAAAGGTGGAGCAGCTGCTGCGCGGCGGCCTGGTGGCAGCGGCGGCGGACGCAGACGCGGTGCGACACCAGCAGCTGCAGGCCGCGCTCAACATCTTCCAGCTGCCCAGCGCGGGGGCGGCTGTTGCTGCAAAGGCGCCGGTGGCGGCGGCCAGCGTGGCAGCTGGAGCCAAGCAGCCGACGGGTGTGCACTAGCTGTAGCTGTCCCGTCTTGTTCAGTGTGCAGAGAGGCCCTTGAGTGCGAAGCCGTGACTTTGTATACCTCTAGAGACGAGAGAGAGACATTGTATGCCGTGTGCGGCACCGGTCAAGAGCAATGCACCGGGTGGCTGTTCATTCATGCCTGGCTCCTGAGCGCTCACACCACGCTCACACTGCCATGGCGCCGCGTTCCTTCTTTGCTGCTTGTTTAGCTGCTCGTCGCAGCCTCTCCTGGGCGTGCAACGAGACTGACTCGATCAGACCGTGGGCTTTTTGCATGCCAGGGCAGCAGGGCAGGGATCACGGCAGGCGAGAGAACAAAACAGCCGCAGCACGGCTACCATGACACAGAAGTGGCATCAGGAATGGGAAACGTCTAACGCACGGGTGGTGCAGAACGCTAGCAAACGAGAGCAGCACACACAAGAGAGAGGCTACAGCACCACGGTAGAGCGGCGGCGGCATCAGGAATAGAGAAGGCGCGCACAACCTAGAGGGGCGCATAGAACGTGCCCACAGGTGCTGCACATATGGAGAGCATTTGGTTGCACTCGTCACACGCATAAGGGGACGCTGCGCACACCTGACGCTGGGGGGCACACCTCTCAGGTTCCCAGCTCCTCTGCAAACACTACCAAACGTGCGGACGGCGTCGTAAGCCCTACTCCTGCGCTCTCCTCGAGTGCACCAGGGGCCGCCTGTGGCCCTGGCCTGTGAACAACAAGGCAAAAGGATCCTTTGCCGTGTTGCGTTCAGGCCAGGCAGGCCGCTCCAACCCCCGTCGCCCCCCCCAGCAGCTGCTACATATACGCTCCGTAAACGCAGCACAACAGGGCGAACGGCCCACGGCTCTCTCACCCTCGCCCTCGATTGAACACACTACGGCTCCACCCGCGCTGTCCGCCGCCATCCGGAGCAACAACACAAAAGGAACAAATCAAACAAGGAGCAGGAGCAGGAGCAAGAGAGGTCCTGTCAGCAGCAACAGATGCGCCGAGGTGGCGGCAGCGATGGCTGTGGCGCCCGCAACATCCCGGTATGTAGCGGGTGTGCTTTGCCGCAGGCGCGCCATTCGCCACCACCACCACCACGCAAGGAGGCCACCACCGGCAGCACAGTCCGGCAAGGTGCGGGCAAGCAGCCCCAATCTGACTGCCGCCGTTGCCGCCCCTACTGAGCCAAACGCCGGCACGCCGCCGCCGCCGCCACTCAGTGCCGGCCAGCATACGCGACACGCCCACGCCCACGCGCCACAGCAGGCGCCTCCTCACTGCTTGCCTCACTGCTCTCCTCGTCCTCCTCGTCATCCGTGTGTTGCTGCTGCTGCTCCCCTGCCACCACTTGCTGCTGCTGCTGCTCCGCCGCCAAGCGCGGCTGCACCACCTGTGGCTCCTGTGCGACTGCCGCCGTCGCCGCCATGACTGGGCTCTGCTCAGGCTGCTGGACCGCTGCCGCAGCCTGAACAGGCGCCTGCTGCGCCGCCATGTGCTGCACCGCCTGCAGGTGGTGCTCCTCCACTGCTGGTGATGAGGAGGGGGCCAGGGGCTCCAGAAGGAGGGGCTGCACCGCCTCCACCGCCTCGGGTGACAAGGTGGTGGTTGCGGCGGCGGCGGCGGCGGCCATGGTAGCGAGCTGCGGCTGCTGCATGAGCGCCTGCTGCTGCTGCTGCTCCAGCACGCTGCGCGGCACGCGCTTGGCCACCTTTTTGCGGATCTTGCGCGTGATGGGCAGCGCCGGGCCAGCCGAGAGGAAGGCGGGGGCGGTGAGGGAGCGGGGGTCGGGGAGTCCCTGCCACCAGGCACGCGACACCTCGCCCACCTGCAGCAAGCAATGCGCATGGGAAGAACGCTCCACAATCTATTAGCATCAGTAGCGCAGCCGGCACCACCACCCAAAGGGCCTGAGAAGAGCCTGATGCCAGTCTGAGATGGTCAGCTAACTTCAAGCTACCTAATTGTCCTCAATTTGTCCTCAAGCCCTCGAGCTGTCGTGGAGTGTGCGCGTAGCGTGGTGCGGTGCGCACCTGGTTGCTTGCTAGCCGCGCTGCGCCGCTGCCCATGATGTACGTCCACAGGAAGGACGTGCGGTCAAACAGGAAGCGGTCCAGCCCACCAATCAGCTGGTACCTGCGCAAACGTTCCATGGTGCACCAGGCCACGAGCTCAGCGCCACAAACATTCAGTCTTCTACTGTCTGCTCCTGACTTAGTGGGGCACAGCACAAGGCGAGGCGCAAACTCCGCCTGGGCCCGATCGATTGCTTCGCTTTCCCACTGCATTCCCCATCCACAGCACTACAACCCACCTGACGTTGGCGTTGAGCGCGAAAAAGGCCGCCATGCCCCCGCTGCTCCGCCCCACGCTGGGCACGGCCACGCTGGGCTGCCACTCGGGGTCGGCACGCTGCCGCACCGCCACCGCCGCCGACGCCAGCAGGGCCGTGGCCGTGCCGGTGAGCGCGCCGACGGCGCTCAGCTCGGCCGCCTTGGCCAGGAAGCCGGCGGCGCGCGCCTGCTTGGTGTAGCTGCGCAGCGGGCCGCTGACGTCAAAGACGCAGTTGGGCAGGCCCTCCAGCATCTGCACATGATCATCAGTACCGCGCACACGCAGTCAGTGCAGGCGGTCAGTGCGGATGCCCGCGCGGTGTGGCGCAGGTGTCTCCAAGCAAGACGAGCCGAACGGCTGACGAGCCAACGTGTACATATCACTCGGTTACAGGAGCAGTGAAAGGAGCAAGGACTCACCTGCTGCCAGGGCAGCTTCTGCAGCGACCCGTACGACCTCGAGGGCGCCAGCATCCACACGGTGGCGCCCGTGGCCGCCGCCATGCCAATCGTGTTGATCATGACCAGGTCCAGCTCGTCCTTGAACCGGTCGCCACGCGCGCGGAACTCGTACCAGAGGCTGGCGCACGAGGCAAAGGCTGCCTCCAACACCATCTTTTGGACGAACCCGGGGTCGGCCATCAACCGCCCGACAAAGTCGCGCGCAGCCTGCGTGTGCGTAGCAGCAGGGATTGGTTCGCGAGAGTTGCGGAAGACTGTGACAGCGTGTCAGGAGCGCACAGTCACGCTGAGAGCATACATACAGGCAGGGCTGGCAGAGTGTGCGAGCATCCATGCCGCACACCCTCCAACCCCAGCACTCGAGCAGCAACCCGCCAGGCGCCTGCTCCCCAGCCAGGCTCACCAGCACCACACCACCACGCGCAGAGCGCCCACGCACCGAGGGCGGCAGGTGCCTGGAGATGGTGCGCGTCATGCCCGGCCGCACGTCCAGGGCAAAGAAGCGCACCAGCTGCGCCGAGCTGAAGAGACCCATCTGCACCGCCTGCCGCAAGATGGCCGGGAGGTCCTGGATGGTCTTCATCCACTCGGCAAACACCGCGCTGATGCTCAGCTTGTCGTAGCTCTCCAGGATAGCGGCGCGGAAAAAGCCCGGGCCGCGCTGCCCGTCGCCGCCGCCCTCGCCGTCGCCGTCGCCCTCCTCCTCGTTGAACCAATCATCGTCGTCGCCGCCGCCGCCGTCACCGCCTCCACCTGCAAGACAGGGGAGGGCCGCACGGCAAGACAGCGGGAAGAGCTTGAGCGAGCAAAAGGGCACTAAAGCGCGGCGGCATCCAGGGTTTCTTGGCCGGAAATCGGGACGCGTGGCGGGGGTGGCACGGGGTGGGCCAGAGGGATCTGGGCGCAAAGGAGAGCCCTGGATGCACTGTGCCCGAGCCCTGCTCACCGTTCCTGTTGTTCTTGCCAATGTCGCCGCCGTCGCCGCCGTCGTCCAGCTTGGGGCCGCGCACCACGGGCGTGGGCATGACAAAGTTCATGCGGCTGCGCTCCATGGTGGCGCCCAGGCCGCTCTGTGAGCCCATGCCGCCTGCCATCATCGGCACGCCGTGGCTGGGCACGCCCATCGCGAAGGCGTCGAGTTGATGGTGGTGCTCCTGCGGAGGCGAGGGGAAGCGTCGCATCCGGCCCAGATCTCAGGCCACGCGGACTGCGAATGACCTTCTATGCGCGCGCTGCGCGCTGTAGCTGCGCCGCTCGCGCGCTGCTGCCCCTGCCACCGTGGATTTGCTCCCGAGCGCCACCACGCCACCACGCCTCCGAGCGGCGCGGCGGCTGGGCGCGGCGAGGAGGAGGCCAGCCTGCGCATCGCTCACCTCGCTGCTGCCGTTGAGGAAGGGGCTGGGCAGGACGCTGCTGGCCCGCACACGCACAGCCAAGCGGCTCCTGGAGGATGCGCCCAGGCCCAGCGGACGGCTCGCCGCCACGCCGCTCCGCTGCATCGTGCGTGCGCTGCTGCCGCCCCTGACGCTGCCCGTGTGCCTGCTGGAGAGCATTCTGCGCGGAGGTCCGGCTGCGCGAGGATGGAGGAGAGGTGCTTGACGCACAGGCGCACGCACGCTCAGGGGTTAGCTGGGCGAGGAGGTGCTACTGGCTTTGCAAGCGAAGAAGGGCGAGGTACCCAGAGGGAGACGAGATGGAGCTCGAGGTAAAGCTCTCTCCCATGACGTTGTGGTTGTGGAGAAAAGCTCAAAACAGCATCGCAGCATTATCACGTTCCCCACATTCTCAGAAGGCCACCTGCGGGTCCGAGAGCTGCACCGCGTCCCCGACCGCCAGCACGTGCCGCACCTCCTGCGCGCAGCACCATCACGAGTGTAAGGAAGGGTGAGGTGGGCCATAATGGCAGGTCCCTAAAGGGGTACTGGTCCATCACGGGATGGCTCACCTGCCCGGCGGCGGGCACGAGGTTCCAGGCAAAGTGCACCGCGTGCTTGAACGACTTGGTGCTGTAGCCCAGCGCGGACCCCGACCTGCAACAGTGTGTGGGGGTGGGGGAGGGGCGCGCAGATTGCGGTCAACCAGCCGCGGGTGCTCACCGCACACGGCATCCCGCAGGGCCCCCCAAACAAGCTCACCGGAAGGTGGACAGCGTGTCGAGCGGCTCGCCCTTGGACAGCTCCGCCGTGGCAGGGTCAATCGTGGTCACCTTGCACCTGGCAGTGTGCACCACGCCGACACAGCACTGCCGCTCGCTCGCCACCGTCCCTCCTCCACCTCACACGTGCCCATCGTGCCCCACCTCAACGTGCTCGTCATGCATTGCAACAACCGCCGTCCAAGCACCCACCTGGAGCAGGGCTTGACGCTCTTGAACACCACGTCCCCCTTGCCGCCGCCTGGCACCTCGGCGCCCACAAAGCGCACGGTGCGCCACCTGCGCACCACAGCACATCCATGTGTAACACGTCTTCGCGATGCTGCCTGCTTCCTCATGCCTTCGCCGCTCGCCAGCATGCACACTCCCGCCCTTTAAACGCGCGCCTGCGCTGCCGTCCCTGCAGAACCTTACAACGCACTCCTGATGCAGTGCAGGACGCGTGTGCCAGGTCGGTCTGCGTCATGTGCTAATGCTCTTCACCGCGCCGCCATGCCCCGCCACTCACTTGTCCTCTGCCCAGGGCTCCAGCCCCGTGAGCACCACGTTGGGGCGGAAGCGCTGGATGGGCAATGGCACCAGGTCCTTGCCAGTGTCCGAACTGTGCAGTGCAAGTGCAGTGCACGGGCACAGCTGTTGTAAGGCATGAAGTTGTCGCGACACACCGGTCCACAGGATGCCTGCACCCGCGCTCCGCCACGCCGCAACCACTCCTCACACGGGCAACACTACAATGCCACGCCATCACGGAAGCTACACGCAGCACCAAGACCACGCTATCATGCAAGCTCCACGCAGCACCAAGACCATGGTATCACGCAAGCTACACGCAGCACCAAGACCATGGTATCACGCAAGCTACACGCTGTCACGCAAGCTACACGCTGCACGCAAGCTACACGCAGCACCAAAAACAGCGTACCTTGCTGCGATGCGCGCGTTGAGGTCGTCAAGGGAGGACTGAGAGGCCAGCAGGACCGGGTAACCATCGGACAGGCGTGTCTCTGGCAGCATGGGGGCACCCTCCTCCGTGTATGCCTGCGTAACACGCATGTGCAGCGCGCATGTGTAAACACACAGACTGTGCCAGCATCATCATCATTGCATGGCGTTCACGACAGGTGTCATGATGCTGCAGCCGTCACAAAGATTGCCAGGCAGGCCTCGTCAAGCAAAGTTCACGCCAGTGCACGTTGCTTGTCCGAGGCTGCGCTCGCATGGCCGAAGCCAGGTCCGCTTGTGCTGCACTGACTG